>JASDQU010308386.1:16363-32132 GCA_032191745.1 Picea mariana | reverse complement strand
AAAAATGTGACACATTTCTCGAGGAAAAAAATTCTTAGGGGCGTTACATGCCCAGCACAACGTAGACACTACTACTCATACAAAGAATATAACACAAACCCAAAAACCTAGATATGAGATAATGTTTGAGGATTTGTCGAATGCACTTATAGTTAGCATAGGAAGACAAAATAGTAGTAGCCAGAGTAGTAGAAGAAATACGTCAAGTCAGAGTCAACCAACATCACCACGGGGAGGTATTATGCAAAACACTATGGCAGGGTTAGACAATTCATTGAGAATGCTTGAGTTCCAGGGAGCTTGGTTAGAGGACCCAGAACAACATCTATTTATATGTGAGACAATTTACGCTACGAAGTATGTCCAGGATGAGTCCACAAATATTGTGTGGTTGGAAACAACGTTTAGAGGCCATGCATTATTATGGTACATGAAACTATAGAGTACTACACCATTAGGTCAAGCAAGAACATTGGCAGAAATCATACAAGCATTATTGAAAGAGTTCAAGAAGTCGAAGTCTGAGTCATAGTACATCATTGAATTGAAGGAAATCAAACAAGTGCAGACTGAGTCAGTGTGGTACTATGATCAAATATTTAAGGACTTGATGCGTATATTGACATTTCAAATTCTTGATCAACAACATAGAGAATGCTTTATTGCAAAACTAGTGCCACACATTCACTGCGTGTTGATACAACATAAGGTTGCATCGTAGCCTGAAGCTTTGGAGATTGCAATGAAGCTAGAAGCATCTTCTGTAGGAGATGGTGGGGGGATGGCTCAAGTCCAGTCCTAGTTAACTACCTTGACAATTCAATTGGCAGAACTAACAAAATGAAAGGAGAAGAAGGAACAAGTTTGGTGTGTCACGTGTNAGAGAAGGATTGTTGTGAATTCAATTTGATGAGAGAACGCACTTCAGATATGTATAGGATTCAAGAAGAAAATGTTGCAACAAAAGGAGGTGGTCCACAGTATAATAATTATAGAGGCTTTAATCCAGGAGGCCAAGGGGGTTTTGGCAGAGGTTGAAGCAGAGGAAGTTTTGGCAGAGGAGGTAGAGTCCCAATAATATGCTATAATTGTAATCAACCGGGACACTTAGCTCATGACTACCTGAATCCTTGTACAACCAACAAGTATTGTAGAGCACTGGATCATGCAACATAAGACTATCCTCAATTACTTGTGAAGTGGCAGGAAAGAGGGAATCAAATCAGAACCTAAATCAGAACGTACGAAAGATATCAATAGAGATACATGATGAAAGACCCAAAATAGTAGTTTTCACACGTGGAGGAGCTAAGACAAGAGCTAACGTGACAAACAAAGGGAGGCCAAGTGAGAAATGGAAGGGGAAATCAGCAGGACCTATGCCGACATTTGACCCACGGCAAGAAAAAGAGACATATCAATAGACAAAGAATGAGATACTAGGACGAAATTGGATAGCATCAACATAATCTGCAACCCCTATGGTTGAAAAAACTTTGATCTATGATCATACTACCCTGGAAAGGCCCCTTGAAAAGGTAAGTGCTTTGAAAGAATTTGTGAAAATTTGTTTAGCATTGATGAAAGATGAAACTGCATTGAATGCATTGCGCGGAATGATTGATCATTGCACACAATAAAGGGAATTCCATATCATGTAGAGGGTAGTGAATCAAGTATTGCACAAAAAGAGGATGAGCAACAAGTTTAGATTAAGTGCATGTTGGTCCTTGACCAAGTTTTGAGGAACACTTGGTCATATTTGATAGTTTTTAGACTTTGACAGCCTGTCAAAGATGGAGCGCTAGGCGAAGTAGAGATCATAGGATCTCGGTCCACTTTTGGTCCCTTTTAGGGTTTTGGGTTAATGTAATGGGAAAGGGATGTCGACCTGTGGGTTTACCCACGCTTAGGCCCACTTTTTTAATGTATAAATAGAAGGATAGGCAATGTAAGAAGTAGTAGATATGATTTCTTAGTGCAATTGGTAGTGCATCTATGTGATGTTGAATAAGTGCTCTGTGTGATCTGTGTAAGGCTTGCAAGGCTAAGTGCAAGTTACTGTGAGGTTTCTATAGAAAGCTAAGTGTTGTAATGCAAGGAAGAAGGATATAACGAGCTGCGTAGATCTTCTGTCCTATGCGAAGAAGGGTTTTGGAGGCTTTGTTCTTGTAACATATTGAAGACGATAATAAAGAAGAAGATCCTGTGGGCGTAGCCCCAGTGTGGGGGTGAACCATGTAAATCTGTGTGTTATTCTCTATGCTTTGATTCAATTTGTTTTTGTTTATGCTATGTGCTTTGATATATCCACTTATGCTCTGTGCTTCTTAGACATATATGATTGTTAGATCTGATGTGTATGAGGATGCTTAGTTTTGATCTATTGGATCTGATCTAGGTTACTATGGTTAAGTACTAAAATATTGTAGACCTGAGTGTACACCACGATGCTCTGTGCTATCTTCGAAGTAGAATAAAGGTTGAATATTAAATAATCGATGCTAAGTTCTCTGTAAATGATATAATCACAGACCTGTGTCCCAACTAAGGTTGTAGACACCTGAGTCTTGCAACCACCCCTGCCTCTACCTCGGGTGAGACTTCATCTGTTTCACAGGTGTTGCCAAAAGGGCCAATAGTTAGGGATTTGTTGGTGCGTTCTTGAACATTGAACCCTGGGTTTTCCCCTGTGCCAACAAATGGTTCTGTTTCCAGGACCTGAAACTGTGATTGTTGGGAACTGAGGAAGAAGAAACTTTGTGCAAAAGAAAGCTCTGTGCGTAGATCTGTTTCCCTAGTGCACATCTTTTTACCTGACCTGTGAATCTTTGTGATAGGAATAAGGTCATACCTGAAGAAAGGAAGATCATATCTAAAGAAAAGAAGTGAGATCCGAATGCTCTGTGCTCTAAGAAAAGTAAAAGTGGAAATTTCTGAAAAAAAGAGGTCAAATCTGCAGAAAAGAGGTAAGATCTGTAAGCTTTGTGCTCTAATAAAGGTAAGAATAGTCAAAAGTTCTTAGATCTGGAAGCTTTGTGCTCTGTAGAACTAAGATAAGTGATTTTTATTGTTGTTGTTTCTAGAGCATGGATCTAGGTATGTTTGATAGATTATGTCTTAGCTTAAAAACTAGAGCATTAATAGATGAAAGAAAGTTTTATATGAATATATTTGATAAGTATAATGATAGATATGTTATACCTATGCATAGAAAGAATGTCTGGACTAACAAATGGATGCATGATCCTAGAAAGAATTTTTTGCAGGTTAGCTATCAAGATTCTAGTGTGCAGTACAGAAGAGGTTGGGGATCATTTAAAAGAAAGCGAGGATTAATCCTATGTTACAGTTGCATAAAACCAGGCCATCTAGCTAAGGAATGCCCTGGTAGAAGACCTAGTTGCCTCTGTTGCAAAGCTAGGGACCATGAGGTATTGGATTGCCCTAGAATGATCGCTAAGCTTGAAAGGATAAATCTGAATCAAGAAGACCATAAGGCAGATCCAGAAAAGGCAGAAACCCAACAAGAAT
This sequence comes from Picea mariana, assembly GCA_032191745.1. NCBI lineage: Eukaryota > Viridiplantae > Streptophyta > Pinopsida > Pinales > Pinaceae > Picea > Picea mariana. The sequence goes on along the minus strand of JASDQU010308386.1, from coordinate 28,598 downwards.
CAGAGAAAGTATTAATACAGATGAAAGAAACCCCGAAGGAACATAAAGATGTTCAATTACCTCATATCTTCAAAGAAAAGGAGCAAGTCGAAGCAAGAATAGGGTAATTTGACATTTATTGTATTCTTGATGAAGAAACACAAGTGAACATTATGCCAGAAATAAATTGGGAAGCTATAGGGAAGCCTGCCATGATTCCTTCGTTGGGAGGAATAGGACTATTTAGAGGAAAACTGATGATGTTATGTGGAAAACTCACTCAGATACCTATGACAGTCAATGGAACTTCGATAAAAGAATATTTTGAGATTATCAAATTCATTGAGGACAATGCCCCATTTACTATGCTACTCAAAAAACCTTGGATTGAAAGAGATCAAGATAGAAAGAAGGAAGACGAAGAGGTTTTAGAACAACAGAGACAAGAGTTAAAAGATTTCATGACTAAAAGGATCACATAGTTGATAGAAGAACAGGAGAACTGCTCAAAGCCATATGCCACTAGAAGCCCAGATGTCGAGGCCAAAGCTATACAAAAGGCTGAAATTTCTACCCCAGACAAAGAAGAAGTGATATACCTAAATCCTAGGAGAGAATCTCACCAACATGAAGTGACTATGTCCGAGGAAAATAAGAATCAAAATGGGAAGAGAATCACCGAGACAAAGCTCATTGGAAAGAAGGCTAGAAATATAAGTAAGAAGAAGGCTAAGATTGAAAAATTACAGAAGATCCCAGAGGGTACCTCGCAGCAAGACACTTTGCAGAATTGGAGCTTCGTCGGGATATCAGAACAACGACATATGCCACTTCGCCGAGGCGAAGTAATATAGTCATTGGAAGCCAATATAACCGTTAGAATACTACTCTGAATGGGTCAAAAATCATTTATGGCTCACCACTAGACCGTTTGACCATGCCATAATAGACAAAACATAAGTTAATGCAACCTCATACCCATTTCAAGCAGATCGTTGTTGAGTTTCCCTACTTAGTCCATCGCGCCACGCACCGAGAATAATTTTTTCTAAGTGATAATTTGAGCCCGAATCCTGAGATTACTTCACCTTGTGATCATTTCCTTGTTCCCATACCGTTCACTGTAGTCTCTGAATTCATTTCACACTCGAGCTAGTTGACCCAAGCTTGTATGTCAGACGAGTTCAGCGTTGTTGAGAAAGTAGTTGAAGAAGTTTTGATTGACTTAATGACTGAGAGAGTCATGTCAGAGCCAGGATTATCTACAGGATTCCAAGCATCATCAACGAGAGGATTCCAGGCCTCCCCTTCCACTGCTCGCGCCAGTCCATCCCGATCGACCGATGAGAAATGGACCAAGAACATGGATGACATCACAAATGCCAAGCTTATCCCATGCATTCTACCTACTTACTTACCACCTCTAAGTGGTGCCATCAACCGTGACAGTGTACCTCGAGACTTCGAGTACACTTTGATCACCGCGTACCTTCCAAAAGGGGTGCGCATAGTTCGTGTTGACCAGGATAAGCTCGCAGCACCGAAATTTAGTGATTTTAACCTTGGAGATTGTAAATTTTACAGCATGTTAGCCCCGCATAAGTACTTAACTAGGACCAAAGGAAAGAATTCTAAGATTCTCCCTCATTCATGAACTCAGAACCTCGCGCAGTCCACACTACTTAATGTAATGAAGATCTCGCACTTCGACAGACACCAGGAAGTCAACGCATGCTTCAAGTTGTTGTTGTCCTGCTACCACGGAGGATACTTATGGTTTGACCGCCGCATCACTGTGGATCTGACCTTGATCAATTGGATCACAGGACTTAGTATGCAAGGCCCTGACCCACAAGAGTTTTACCCTGGAAAGACCTTAGATCGAGCACTAGCACAGAGGATAAAAGAAACTTATGGCAATGTCGAGAAAAGAACGCGAGGCTACAAGGTATCCTCTATCCAGAGTGGCGTAGTGCACCTTTCCTGTCAGTTGATCATGGGCAAGCTAGTTCGTAAGAATAGACCAACAAAAGTGACTGGATTTGTAGTTGACCTTGCAGGGAAGTGCGTTGAGGGACTACAGATGAACTAGGCATAGTACCTTGTAAACCAGCTAGAGCTTGATTGCAGAGAAGCGCAAGACCAAGGGTATGAGTTCCACTTTAGTTGGTTGCTCATACTAATCAATTTCATTGCCTGGGAGCTACCAGAAGGTGCCACTTTTTCAGAGATCAAACCCTTCAAACCACTAGCTGCAGAGTTCTGTACGTTGTGGTACTCTAGCGACATGAACAAGTAGTGGCAGTCCAATTCCGTCTTCCACACCTATTACAACCAATTAAAGAATGCAATCCAGTCTACACTGTGCCTCACCCCAAACACACTTCATAGGTTTATACCTTTGATAAAATTCAACGCGGACCACCACTTCACCTATATCACTGCACGTGCTGATGAGCACAAACAACAGCTCCAGTCGTACTACAAGCTGATAGAAGAAGACTTGGAGCAGATTAACACGGAATGGTCGGCAGACCTCCTTGTTGCAGTGGATCTCGCAGAAATGTCCGACGTGGATATCCCTGAAGCTATGATGGATACACCTGGACCGAGAAAGACTAACAAGGATGATGAAGTTCAAGATGTCCCTAGCACATCCATGAAAACTACTTTGATCTCACCTACGCGGGGAGGTGATGGTGAAGAACTAGGTGGCACAGAAGTTGAGAAAAACAAAGGCGAGGTTACTCTACCTAGAGAGGAGGAGTATCCCTCTAAGAAAAGGAAGATTACCCCACCAAAACCCTCATCCCGAAAGAAAACTAAGGCCACCCGGACTACGTTTAAGACTACCCTCACACCAGACGACTTCGACTTCTTAATCGCTGCACTAAATGATGCTTCACTAGAGATCGTAGAAAAGCAAGAAGTGAAGCAGGAGGAGGTATTCAGCCGAATCAAGGGTGAACTTCAAGAAGTGCAGCAGGAACTCTAGTCCAGCCGAGCAGTTTCTACTATGCCCTTGACGATTGGAACAACAAGAACAGGCAATGAGCCCACCCAATTACACCATATCGTCGATAAAGTCGAAGCTCACCTTTGATGAGCTCAAGAAGACACAACACAAGCCACCCAGGATTTGACACAAGTACAAAGCACACTTGTATAATAATAGAGGAAGGAAGAAGGGGAAAATATTTCCCTACAAGCGAAGTGGGATGAGGAAAAAGAACAGTTACAACAGAGAAAGGACCAGTTTCTAGCAGAGAAACTTGAAGTACAGGAAAGGGTTCACAAAGCATTTCGCTCTGTGACGGTCATAGAAGTAGATATTGAAGAACATGTCCCACAGCAGGTGGCACAACTTGAAGAAGTAATCCAACAACTTCAGCAGTGCATCATAGATCTGGAACTTCGTACCGTGCCTGAGACTCTTCAAGAAATAAGAGACCTAAGGGAGGCAACTACCCGTAGCGTAGTTGGCTGATTAAAAACCTTTGCCTTGGAATACAAGAAGTTGAGTGCTAGAAGCACCTAGACTTATGAGAACCTCACAGAGAATCCAGAGTTGCAAACATTGGAGGCACAGCTCCAAGAAGCAAAGAATCATGCAAATACACTACAGGCGCAGCTGAAGGCCTTGACCCCAGTCGAAAGAATAAAGAGATTTCCAGAACAACGCAAATTAAAGTGATGGAAGTCTCCCAATGACTTCAACCAATCCAAGAAAAGGCATGCCAACTGTTCACTAAAGTTGAAATCCAGGGAGCTGAGCTTGAACAAGTTGTCATCACCGTAGAAAAATGCCTGGAAGGGCCAGTAAACGATGCAGTGATCTAGGAGTTAACTAAGCAAGAGGTTGTCACACTACAGTAGGTCAAAGTAGCTCGAGCCAAGCTCGAGGCATTCGAGGTGGAATTGATCATACCAGAGTGACTCGGGACGAGTCACAGGTGAGTGTTGGGGGCTTGTTGGCCCTTGACCAAGTTTTGAGGAACACTTGGTCATATTTGACCATTTTTGGACTTCGACAACTTGTCAAAGATGGAGCGTCAGGTGAAGTAGAGATCACGGGATCTCGATCCACTTTTGGTCCCTTTTAGGGTTTTGGGTTAATGTAATGGGAAAGGGATGTCGGCCCATGGGTTTACCCACGCTTAGGCCCATTTTTGTAATGTATAAATAGAAAGATAGGAAATGTAAGAAGTAGTAGATATGATTGCTTAGTGCAATTGGTAGTGCATCTATGTGATGTTGAATAAGTTTTCTGTGCAAACTGTCTAAGGCTTGCAAGGCTAAGTGCAAGTTACGGTGAGGTTTCTATAGAAAGCTAAGTGTCGTAACGCAAGGAAGAAGGATCTAGCGAGCTGCGCGGATCTTTTGTCCTATACGAAGAAGGGTTTTGGAGGCTTTATGCTTGTAACAGATTGAAGATGATAATAAAGACGAAGATCTTGTGGACATAGCCCCAGGGTGGGGGTGAACCACGTAAATTTGTGTGTTATGCTATGTGCTTTGATTCAATGTGTTTTTGTTTATGTTATGTTCTTTGATATATCCACTTATGCTCTGTGCTTCTTAGACATATATGATTGTTAGATCTGATGTGTATGAGGATGCTTAGTGTTGATCTACTGATCTGTTCTGGGTTACTATGGTTAAGTACTGAAATATTGTAGACCTGAGTGTACACCGTGATGCTTTGTGCTATCTGTGAAGTAGAATAAAGGTTGAATATTAAATGATCGATGCTAAGTGCTCTGTAAATGATATAATCACAGATCTATGTCCCAGCTAAGGTTGCAGACACTTGAGTCTTGCAACCACCCTTGCCTCTACCTCGGGTGAGACTTCATCTGCTTCACAGGTGTTGCTGAAAGGGCCGGTAGTTAGGGATTTGTTGGTGCACTCTTAAGCGTTGAACCCTGGGTCTGCCCCTGTGCCAACAATGCATATATTGGGGATTATGACATGGACTAGGTCATTTTAGACTTGGGTTCTGATCTAAATATTTTTTTGAATAAAACATGGGAAATGATGGGGAAGTTGAAGTTTATTTGGTCTCTCGTCCAGTTAATATTGGAAAACCAACACAAAATAGTACCAATTGGTCGATTGTTAAGGATACATGTGAATATAGATGGGGTGTGCAGTGTAGCGGATTTAGCAGTCATTGAAATTATGGATAATAGTTAGCCATACCTAGTGCTAATGGGGCTTGAAAGGGCCTTTGAAAACCAGGAAATTATTAATATGAAGAAAATGGAAATGATCTTTGAAGTAGGGGACTTGAAGGTTACTACACTGTTGGATCTGATAGAAGAATAGAGGTACATTGAACCAGGTAAAGGGAATGAAACTGATAACATATATAAGATGACTGCATGAATGGATGACTATGTTAATCTGACTGCAGATGGTGCCCTAATTTAGAGAAGCATTATCTCATGTGCATTAGATTCAGAGGAAGCACTAGAACACTGGCAACAAAGGATGCATGAATTATCAACCAGACAATGTGCCCACACTACTCAATCATTGCACTGGATTGGAACAGAGTTATGTGACCCACCCAAGTATGATGGTTTGATTGACATAAACTTTTATTAAATGTGCTTGAATTGTAGATACCTGAACAAAATATATTGTTGGCATCAAATGTTTCCTTGAAATCCACTCCAACCAGATGGTGGGCTTCACATACAGAAGGAATAGAAGACTGGTCGTAGTGTAAAAGATTAATGCAAGTTATATTTGGTACTAAGGTTGAGTATACTGCACAAAACTATACAGGAGTAAGTGACCTAGTAGACCATATTGCGTAGTGCAGAAAGATATGGAGTTCGATGCCGAAGAAGGAATGGACACACAAGTTCATACATATGTTGGATACAATCCCCAAGAACTATAAATTTCTAGAGAAATCGTGGATTGGGATGAGCTAACTCAAAAGTTTAAGGTAACATTTACTTTTGAAGATGAATCCCTATTGGTAGCCGCAGTTTTGCAAGCCATTAGAACTAGGGTTTTTTTGGAAGAAGGACCAATGGATGTAGTACCTGTGTGTAGTGCGCATAGAGCTTCTATGATATTCCATGAACTATTGGAATGATATAATGTGGCTGAAGAATATCAGGACAAGGAGGATCCAAGAAATATACAAGTACCTGAAACTGAGGGGAAACATGTAGTGGAAGGTCTAGAGCTTGAATATGTTGCATATGCACAACCATTAAGGATGTGTAAGGTAAATATTGGGACAAAAGAGAATCCAAAGTTTGCAGAAATAGGAGACTACTAGAATAATGAAACTATGGAAAAAATTGCAGACTTATTGCGCGAGTATCAGGATCTATTCCCAACCATGTTTGCATAAATGAAAGGGATAGTTGGTGAGCTAGGAGAAATGAAGATCCCTTCGAAACCAGATGCTAATCCAATAAAATAGAGACCCTATAGAATGAACCTGAAGTATAAAGAGAAGGTAAAGGAAGATATAGACAAAATGTTATAAGCAAGAATTATTGAACCAATGTTGGAATCATAATGGATAATTCCAATGGTAGTACAAGAYAAGAAAACCGGGGGAWTCAAAATTTGTGTAGACCTAAGAAAGAAAAATGATGCATGTCTACATRATCCATTTCCAACACCTTTTACAAATTAAGTTCTAGAGAATCTAGGGGGGGGAGAGGCCCATCCCTTCACCGATGGATTCTCAGGATATCACTAGATAAATATTACAYGAGAAGACATATATAAGACTACTTTTKCAAAAGAGTGGGGAAGCTACCAGTACACAATGATTCCTTTTGGGCTAAAGAATGCACCTACAATTTTCTCAAGAGTAGTGGTCAYAACCTTTAAACAATTTATTCATAAGTTCCTTGAAGTTTATTTATATGATTGCATTGTGTTTAGTCTCTTGAAGAATCACATAGAAGTGCTAATATTAATGTTGGATAGGTGTAGACAATGTCATATTTCATTGAACTTGAATAAATGTATTTTTTGCGTGACTTTTGGAATTTTGTTGGGCCATGTGGTATGTAAGAAAGGATTACTAGTGGATCCTACCAAAATTGCAATGATTTTGGACTTACAACCACCTACATCAGTAAGACAGCTAAGAAAAACCCTGGTCCATACAGGATACTATAGGAAGTTCATCAAGGGATACACACAGACTACAACACCCATGGAGAAGTTGTTGAAGAAAGAAGTTAACTTACAATGGAATGGGGACTACCATAAAGGTTTGGACACATTAAAGTAGAAGTTAGTGATTGCACCAATTTTGATATTCCCATATTGGAAGAAGGAATTTCATTTTCATGTGGATGAATTGTCCATAGCTTTGGGCATCATATTATCTCAGCCAAGAGAAGAAGAGTTAGACCATCCAATTGCATTTGCAAGTAGGAAGCTATCAATAGTAGAAAAGAACTACACTACGACAGAACGAGAGGGATTTGAGATGGTGTACGCGCTGCAGAAGTTTAGGCACTATTTGTTGGGTTCTCATTTCAAGATGTACACGAACCATTCTGCACTAAGATACTTAGTGAAAAAGCCAGTGTTTGGGGGGAGAATTTGTAAATGGTTATTATTGTTCCAAGAGTATGAATTTGAAGTCATCATTAAGCTAGGTAAATTGAATGTAGGACTATATCACTTATCATGCATTCTATCAAGTGAGGATGCAGGGAACCTAGACGATAGTTTATCAGATGCACATTTATTTGCAGTTCAAATGGTGGATGACTACTTCGCAGAAATTGTGAAATTATTAAGTACAAGAATGGCTCCATCAAACATGATANAAAAAATAAATAGTTAGTGGTTAAGGCATCAGACTATCAGCTAATCACAGGGAACTTATACAAGTTAGATGCAGATGGGATATTAAGAAGATGTGTGTTAGAGCATGAAAGGCCAATGATACTATCATAAGCGCATGAAGGTATTGCAGGAGACACTATGCAGGTAAAGTGACTATGCAAAAGATTTTATGTGTAGGGATCTGGTGGCCCAGACTTCACAAGGATGCTAAGGAATATTTCCAGGCATGTGATATTTGTCAAAGGATTGGAAATCTATATAGAATGGATGAGATGCCTTTACATCCACAAGTTACATTGCAGGATTTTGAAAAATGGGAAATAGACTTTGTTGGACCGATCAATCCATCAGCCAGGAGATTAGGAGATAGCTATACAATCATTGCGACAAAGTATTTTACTAAATGGGCATAAGCAACACTGGTTATAGACTGCAACACAAAGATTGTTGCATGATTTGTGTTTGAGAATTTCATTACAAGATTTGGTTGCCCATGCATTCTATTGAGTGATCAAGGAATGCACTTCCTGAATAAGATGATTTCATCATTGACTGAGGAGTTCTAAATTAATCACTAGAGGAGTGCACCATATCACCCTCGGGAAAATGGGACAGTAGAATCCATCAATAAAATTTTAGAGAATGTGCAGACAAAGATCTGCAACATAAGAAGGGATGATTGGGACTTAAGGATCCCTGTAGTATTATGGAAATATAGGACTAAAAACAAAAATTTATCAATAAAAACACCTTTCAGGTTGGTATATGGGAAAGAAGAAGTAATTACAATGGAATTTGTTTTTCAAAACCTGCATGTTGTAGTGATTACAATATTTTAGACTCTTGCACAGTGGAGGAAATATTGTTGCAATTGTTACAGCTCGAGGAAGACATATTTTTCACAGGATTCCATCAACAAGTCCAAAAGGCAAGAGAAAAATCATGGAATGATAGGCTTATTAAACAGAAAAGGTTTCAAGTGGGAGACTTAGTGTTGTTATACGACATCAAGTTCATGCAACACCCCAGGAAGTTTAGGATGCATTGTTTAGGTCCATACATGATCAAGTATGTGATAGAAGCAGGTGTTATGCAGCTAGAAACATTGAAGGGTGAAGTCTTGGGAGGGTTGGTGAATGAAATTATAATGAAACTCTATAGGGACAATCAATCGTTCACGCACTAGTATGACCTACACAAGAACCTATGTACTATAGTAGTGTAGTATAGGAGGATAAAAAAAAATCAAGGGACAAGAGGAAAGACCGAGATAAGGGGACAACAACATCTACACGGAAGAAGATGAAAAACCATAATGAACCAACTATCTACACTTTGACAGATGATGATATAGACAATATTGGATACCAAGTGAGGGGTGTCGTAGAAGATGAAGCTCAAAAAACATTACATTAACAAGAAGTAATACACCAAAAGGTGCATGAATAGTTAATGGCATTGCAGCAACTCTGGGAGGTAGTAAGGAGAGCACTAGAGCAAAGATTCGGTGAAGGACCAAAAACAAGCACGACTGGGAAAGTAGGGGCCACCACTTCTTACTTTTCAAAGATAGCAAAAACACACAGAGTTTTGAAGATCTCTCGAGATGCAATTGAGTTCCCCATGCTAAAGATGTAGGAGCAGATACAAGTACTAAGTCACCTGGACTTAGTCATTTCACAGATTCCCATAGGAGCACTACAAGGCTTACAGACAAATATTGTGCAGTAAATACAGTTCAGCGTAGAGTCAACGTCAAAAGACTTGTCTAAGGTAACGATGGATAAGGAAGAACTACATAAGGATTATACGATAGTTGTTCACGAGAAGGACAAGGTTGAGTAAAATGTAGAGATGATATGGAAGGAGAAGGACGAGGCTGACCAAAAGGAAGAGGGGATACAATAGATCCTCTAGAAACTATATAAGGAGATTCCAGAGGTGTCGATGGTGATAGAAGCCACACTGGAGGAATAGGTATCCAAAATCAGTGAAGTCATTCAAGGATTTTGCACCAGAATCAAAGATTTTGAAGTGTGCTACACTAGAGACACCACCTGAGGAGAAGTAACAAAGAGAAATAATAACCATAAGCTCAATGGAAATCATTAAGTGTCTGGATGAGGAGTGCATGAATTTATGCGAAGAAAGCATGTATATCTGGACAAAGTTCACGGAGTATCCAAAGATGAAGGTTGTTGAGGAAATATTAAGGAATGCACAGGAGAAGGTGCAGAAGGACGCGAGGAATATAAGCAGGCTGCCACCATCTGAGCATATAGCGGCCATCCTGACGAACGAGCAGTCATACAATGAGATAGAACAACTAAGGGAAGAGCAGAAGCCTCTCACACAACAATTGTTACCCATGAAGGATGAAGCACTCAGGGTCATAGGAGCATTGGTAGTTGCGCAAGGCATAGTGAATAAAGCAACACAATATAGCAAGGAGAATCTCATGACCCTAATTGCCCAAGTAGTAGTGGATATATTGGAGAAAGAAGTTGAGGTAAATAAGGAAGTCTCTACAGAAAGAGAAACCCTCCAAAATTTCATGAAGGCGTGGAAGGGCGTGACACAATAGGATTAAGTGGCTCGGGACGAGCCATAGGTGAGTTTTGGAGGCCTGTTGGGCAGGAATTTTGAATAACTAAGTTTTGAAGAGCGCACATGTTATAACCTTAATTTGCACCAGACATGCTTCCCTGGCATCAGGCCATATTAGATTCCTTCTTTTCCAAAGCACTGTTGAACAACTCTTCTTAAAAATCTCTTTTATAAAGGTCCACGTGCCCTACTCCATTATTGAACACGTGTACACGCTAGCTGGCCCAAAACAGCCCGTGTGTACCTACAAAAGCACGAAAAAAGGAAAGTTGTCGACGGAACAAACATCTTTGGGTAAGTTAACTAAACCTTCTAGCCATGCATGGCCGAGGGTTCATCCAAATACCTAGCTTCTTCTAGCCTATAAAAGAAAGGTTAGGGGTCCCATTTGGAGGAGGAGAATCATAGTAAAGAAACTATACCCATTTGCACATTCCCTTTGTCCCAACCCTTTAGCCATCCTTGTGCAAGAAGAGATACAGAGCAAAGAAGTTGGAGAACAGTTGAAGAGGAGCCCAGGACCAGGTTCATGGAGCAGTGGCCAGCGTCGACATTGTAAGTTGATTTATTAAAGTTGGTAATAAAGAAGTATTTTTCCCTTCCCGTCATATGAGGTGTTCATAGTTTATTGCATACATGTTTGAATCTCTAACCCATTAATATTTAGATCAAATGCATGTAGAGTTTTTTGTGTATCTTGTGTGAATGCAGGTCAGCCGTAGAGGAGAGTTACAGTCAAGGAGCAATCAAGTGTGAAGAAGGATCGATATCAAATGTCTGAAATAAGGTACGCTCACTTAACTATGTATTTTCTTAATAATAATGGGGATTAGGTCTGGGACAACAGTAGAAAATAGGATTCTTTAGGTCTTTCTGCATGCATAATTTAACCCTAGATGCTAGTCCGTAGAGGGATTTCCCACTCACAACTGAATTGGTGACCATAATGGGGAGATCTCTAGGGTTCCCAGGGATATTTTTGGGTATTTTTAAGAACTGGTTTCATTTTCCTATTTTTAAAGTTTCTGCAAAAGTCTGAGCTAACAGAGATTCTGGTCTTCCATACCAGTTATCTCTGTTTCTTTGCTTGACTGTAAAATTTTTTTCAAGACCCACAGAGGTACATGCGGTCTGTATAAGGTCTACACGCGTGTACCTGTGCCCTGCATTCTCACAGCCCACGTGTACACACTAGCTGAGGAAGTGACAGTCGCATGTATGATTACAGAAAATTTCTTTTAAAGAGGCATTCATCCTCTCCCTTGTCATAATTTTTCCTTCTCAGGGGTTTTCTGGAACTCTTTCTAGTCTTTGTTGTTTGCAGTCAATTTCTTAGGTTTCACCTCGGATTGGTTTGTTCTATGAAGTTTTCCTTGAGTTGGTTTCATTTTTCTGTTAAAGTAGGTGTCTGAGTCTTCAAGAAATCCTGGTTCTCAATATCAGTGGTCTATGCCTGAGCTAGATTGCTTGTCTTTTTGCCTAAGAGTTTCAGAGATACACACAACCTGTATAAGGCCAACACACGTGTACATGCTCTCTGACTTTACACAACTCACGTGCACACGCTTGCTGTTGAACTGTCAATGGTGTGCTTGTGGAGGAAATTTTTGTTGAAGGTGGGGCAGTCATCCTTTCATTTGATAAGAGTTATACCTCTCAGGTTTTTGGATCTCTTTCATAGCAGTCAGTGACTTAGGTTTGTTCACAATAATAGCTTTCTTTTTCAGTTAGAAGTTTTCCTCAAAATTTTCTTTTATAGGGTTTTTAGACAAGTGTGAGAGTCCAATTTTAAGTTGCTTGTGTGTGA
>JASDQU010308385.1:52118-64527 GCA_032191745.1 Picea mariana | reverse complement strand
TTTTTTAATTATAATATTTATTAATTTGGTTTTTTTCAAATTTATTCTCACATCGTTCATTACATTACGAAGTGGATTCCAATACAAAGTAACATCAGATAGGTGGAAAGTGGAAATATTTTCCGATAATAACATGAGAAGCCACCATGTTGTTTTTATCAATCACTCATGGTCTTCTGATTTCCATGACGACTCTGGAGTCGAGAGTCTATTATCAGAGAAGTTCCATTTCCAAATATGTTCGAATGGGGTGGTATGAACATTGCGATGGATAATTTTTGCAAGCATGCACATGTGTTATGTGTCAGGTTTATTTACAAATTCCTCGTCTTAATCTTATTTTAAAACCATACCAAGAAAGATTCAATGAATATGGATGTCATCCTGAGGATGGCGACTGGAAGTTGAAACTGGTTGCAACTAATTGCCTTGTTATTGATATTATCCTTTATTGTTGTAGGGAAATTTTCCTTTTACAATGGTTTTGTACTCTTGACAATGAAAGAGAGGGAAAAGATGGACCCTTCTTCATTTTTTCTTGAAAGAGTACCAACAACCACATTTTCTATGACCTTCTTGTCAATGATCTCATAATCATACTATTAGGACATGTTTTGTTCCAGTCATTAGAATACATCATGATAAGTATTAAGGGGGGAGGATTAAAGAGAAAATGATCCTAATAAGCTGCCACTTCAAGGAGACAAAGCATTTAATCGGGTGCCAAGAGAGCTCAACAATATCACTATTAAAGAAAAGTTTCACATTCATGTCAATGATGAATTGTTAGATGAACTACATGGAGCAATCTATTTCACAAAGTTGGATCTCCATTCAGGGTATCATCATATTAGAATGAATGAAGAAGTATCCCAAAAACGACATTTTGAACTCATGAAGGCCATTATGAATTTTTGGTCATGCATTTTGTCCTTACAAATGCACCTTCCACATTCCAAGGGTTGATGAATTCCATTTTCAAGCCCTTCCTTCGAAAAATTTTGTTAGTATTTTTCGATGATATACTAAGCTATAGAAAGTCTTGGGAGAATAATGTGCGACATGTTGACAAGGTGCTACAACTACTAAAGGAGCAACAACTATATGCCAAACCATACAAATGTTTCTTTAGGGTGAAAGAAGTAGAGTATTTGGGTCATATTGTATCTCATAAAGGTTTCAAGGTAGACCCTAACAAGATTAAGGCCATGATGGACAGGTTGATTCCCAAAACAATGAAGAATCTTAGAGGATTTTTGGGTTTCACAAGTTACTACCGCAAGTTTGTTCGGAACTATAGAATAATAGAAGCACCTTTAACGACATTAACTAAGAAGGAATCATTTTCATGGACTATAGAGGAAACTCAATATTTCAAACAACTTAAAGAGGCGATGTGCAAAGATCTTGTCTTGACCACACCAGACTTCACAAAAAGCTTTATTGTGGAATGTGATGCCTTGGGAAATGGCATTAGTGTTGTTATAATGCAAGAAGGAAGGCCCCTTTCTTTTGAAAGTCGTCCACTAAGGGAAAGGACTTACACAAGCCCATTTATGAGAAGGAAATGATGGCAATACTACATGCGTTGAAGAAATGGAGCCCTTACCTAATATGTAGGAACTTCAAGGTAAAAAAAGATCATGATAGTCTTAAATACTTCTTGGAACAAAGACTATCTTCAGAAGAACAACAAAAATGGGTGACCAAGATATTGGGTTATGATTTTGAAATCATATATAAAAGAGGGAATAAAAATGTTTTGGCAGATGCACTCTCAAGAAAGGTTGAAGAAGTTGAGACCATTCTTTCTGATATTACAATCATCCAACTCAATTGGATAATAGAAGCGAGGGATGAATGGAAGAATGAGGAAAAGATGTGGACTCTCATTCAAAGGTTGCAACAGGATTCCAGTACATTAGATACATTTACATGGAAAAATGATTCACTATGGTACAAAGATCACTTATATTTATGTAAGAACTCCCAACTCAAACAAAATGTATTATTGGAATTGCACACCTCTCTGATATGAGGGCACTCAATATTTTTGAAAACCTACCATAGGGTCAAGAAGGAATTTTTTTGTGATGGCCTTAAAACTGATTTTCAAAGGTTTGTGGTAGAATGCTTGGTTTTCCAACAAAATAAGGTGGAAACAATTAATACCCCGGGTCTTTTACAACCATTAGCCATCCCAAGTCAGCATTGGGAGGATGTTTCCATGGATTTCATCACAGGGTTACCGAAGTCTGAAGGAAAGAGTGTCATCATGGTGATTGTTGATATACTAACCAAGTAGGCACACTTTTGTGCACTCTCTCATCCATTCAAACCCAGTATAGTTTCCACCACATTGATGGAGACAATTCAAAAGAGGCATGGAAGCCCAAAGATTATTGTAAGTGACATAGATCCCATCTTCACTGGACATTTTTGGATAGAATTATTTTCCTGTTTGGGTACTCAATTGGCTCATAGTTCATACTATACTAAGATAGTGAACAAATTTATAGAAGGATACCTTTGTTTCTTTGTCTCTAATAAACAAACACAATGGTTCAAATGGTTACCCTTGGAAGAATGGTGGTATAACACTTCCTTTCATACTGCAACAAAAATGACACCATTTATGGAACTCTATGGATACCACCCTCCTTCCATCACTTATTATCTAAAATAAAAATATAAGGTTCAAGCAGTGGAAGATCACATCGATCATCAACAACAAGTTCTCCAAATCTTAAAGGAAAACCTAAGCATGGCACAAAATCACATGAAATAACAATCATATCAACATCGTAGTGAAAGAAGTTTTGAATTAGGGGATTGGGTGTTTTTAAGACTACAACCATACAAACAAATGTCCCTCAAGCAAGCAAAGAAGGATAAAAAATTATCACCAAAGTACTATGGCCCTTATAAGGTGTTGCAAAAGATTAGTACTATGGCATACAAATTAGAGTTGTCTGAATCTTCAAGAGTACACCCAGTTTTCCATGTTTCATGCTTAAATAAGGTTTTATGTGACAAGATCCAAGTTCAAGCTATATTTACAGAATTTGACAAGGAAGGAAAAATCATATTGGAGCCTGAAGCTATCACTGACACAAGAATTGTCTAGCTGAGGAATAGATCCATTTCAGAGCATCTCATTAAGTGGAGGAAAATACATGTTGAATGTTCCACTTGGAAAGATGAGTCTTTTATACATAAGCATCTAGAATTACTCAAGCGTTGTAGACAACACTTGTCTAAAGGGAATTGGCATGTTAAGCCCTAAATAGTGGCACATTACCCCTTAATTAGGTAATATTACATTACTAATGTTATTTTATTTATGTCATCTTGGTTCCATTAGTTGTAAGTGTGCCTCCTAGTCTCCTATATATACCAAGAAGAACTTTTCATTTGAAATCATATTGTATTTGGAAATTTATGTGGTGTATAAGGAGGTTGGCCCATCGAAGAGGCTTATTATCTGAAATTCTCTCTTTTTCACGGTGTTGATTACTTATTCAGAGGTTTTTCTATGTTATCTTGATATTTGGTTCCTAACAAATACATGCAGGAAATACAAGTGATACTCAAGCTCATGTTGTTGGCCACCCTTGTAACCACTATTGGTACCCTTCGAGTGGTAAAACATCAGACAACACCTATATATGGGTCATCCTAGATATCTCGAAGCCCTCCATATATAAACCAATCATCTTCCTGACTGTTATAGTTCCGTCGATAATAACACTCGAGAAGTGATCCAAAAAGGATCTGGAGAATACTAAGAACAACTCAGAACTCGCAGAAGCAACTCATGATGCTCAGAATGGCCTCAGCAGACAGAGAAAGGGAAAAAAATCAAAGTTCTCAAAACTCGGTGAAAATGACATCATCGTGAAGAGTGTGTCTCAATGGTTCTAATGGTGCAAACAGTTCGTCAAAAAGAGTTATGGATCGAAAGATATTCATTGTCAAAGTTTGGTCAACCTAGCCCAGTCACTAGGGGGATGTGTCAACATCCATACTGCTAACGTCAACATCAGTGTTATCACTAAAATTTCGTCCGCAAATGGTTACATGAATCCAACATCTTCAAACAGTTATGAGGTCACCCATGGACCAAAATTACCACAAAAGTATTTCCAAAAGGTCCAAAACTATACAACCAGTGATAAAATTAAGGTGCGCTATGACTACACAGGGCACACGCGTGCACATGCACCATCCAAAAACACACGAAAAGTGCACTTGTGCATGATGCATGACTGTGGTCGCTAAAATCTCCGCACACTTGAGAACGATGCATTTATGAGATTGGTCAGCCTCCCACCCACTTCTGGTTCAGCTTCCAAATTGATTTGACATCCAAATCTCGGCTGGATCCGACTGGGTGGCTAGTTAAAGACCTAAAAATGCCCTAAACAACCCCTTTTCACACTAAAAGATGGTTGCACAATACCTCAAAGTGGTGCTATAAAACAAGGCCATGGGTGCACTACATTTTCAAGGAATTCATTTGCAAGGTTATGTTGTTGCTATTCTCTTGGGGAATCCTCTTTTCTCATCAAGAGCATACTAGCATCATTACATTTGGGCAATCCATCTCACCTCTTGAGTGGATTATCTTGGGATTCTTTCACCATTTCTTTCAAGTTTCAATGTTGTAAGAAGAGCTTAGTTGTGGAGGTCCAAGAGCCCTCCCTTGGAGGAAGAAGAGACCCAAAGTCCTCTTTCTTCTTGGTGTTTTCTTTTCACTAATATAATCCTTGCCATTGATGGCATGAGTCTTGTTTGTTTCTTGTTCTTATGCCCTTATGATCAATAGTTTAGTTGTTTTTTTCACTTCCTAGTTTAATTCTTAGCTTAGTCTTTTATGTTTCTTTTTCTAACCCTTTTCTTTGGATCCCTAAAGTTTGACTAACCCTTATGTTGAAATCCAAGAGATTCTGAGTCACCAACACAAGTTGAGGTGAACCAAGAGMTTTCCAAGTATTCAAGGATAGGATGYTAACAAAATATCCTTCATCTATTATAGTGTTAGGAACATTCCTACCACAAACTTTGACAAYGATTTGGAAAGGAACCTAAGAAGGGAGACAAGGTTATGTTAGAGAATTTGAATCAATGGTAATTGCATTCCTTAGAGGGGGTTTCATTGGAATAGGTGGAATTCCCCCTTGTYCTGAGGAATCCACAGTGACAAGAAAGATCTGAGCAATATMTTCACTCTTCAAAGGAGGAGTGGGATCGATGGATTTAGGGACTAGATCAACCACTTGGTTTTCACTCTTCGATGGAAGAGTGGGATTGATCGATTATGGGATCAGATCGACCATTTGGTTTTCACTCTTCAATGGAAGAGTGGGATCGACTAATGATGGGATCAAATCAATCACATTATCAACTAGATCAGCTGAGGATGAAACCAAATTGACCACTTGATCAACCGAATTAACTGAGGAGGGAACCATATTGCGTAGTTCATCAACTACTGGTGAGTTGGGATAGATTTTATGGTAACCTGTTGGAATTTTTTGTTGAACATCGACAGTATTTTTCAATAGATATGAATCCTAATCCATACGGGGAGAAAGGTAGGTGTGTTGCATTTACTTACATAAAAAGAAAGGAAAATTGACTTTACCCTTCTTATTTCCAACCTGATTACTAGTCGATGGGTTCTCACCAGCATGACCTACAACAACTGATGAAGAGGGTTGAGAATAAATCTAATACCACACTTCTACGACCTTGCAAATACCCTTGCGGAAATCCTTGAGAAGGTGATCACCCTTGCAAATACATGCAAGGGAATTTGGGCTTGCAAATTTTAGATTTAACGACACCATCAACACTCCCAGAATGATGCCCAGAGGCTGGTTGATCACTTCCAACATGTCATGTAGTGGTTGGAAGCTTTCCCTCTTTCTTGTTTTTTCTTCTTCTTAATCTTTTGTTTCTTGTTCTTGTTATCCAACTGGTTATTAGTTGTAGAGCTTTCACTAGGCGAAGAGGAAGAATGAGAATAAGACCCTATGAGCGAAGAAGGTAGAGGATCGACATGAGATTGATGATACAGGGGTGGAGTGTTTACATACAAAGCACTAGGATTATTCAAGTTCATCGGAGTAGAAAACAACCAAACCCATAACCCAATCCGGAGACCGAGAAGAGTTAAAGTTGCAATGTAAGGTGGACCAACGTGTCTCGCAGAAAGAAAAACAAACAATATTCTCGGAAAATGGATTCCTTCATTGGTATACCCAGAAATTGACACCATAGATACAAACTCAACCGTAAGGTCCACGAAGAAAACAAACAACACACGCTAGAAAATCTAGGAATACAATCAAACAAACCAATAACGTCTCACAATTAACGTACTAGTTGATGATGAAATCCAACATCGTGGGAACACGTGAGAAGGGGTTTGGATGAGCACATGGATCAGTTACATTGGTGACCTTCTTAATGGACTTACACCCTAGTGAAAGTCCCCTTATGGTGAGAACCGTGGGTGAGCCTCCAAGGATCCTGAGTGATTTTGACAAATGTCTAACCCAGGTACAATGAAGACTCCCCTTCATCGTCACCTTGTGTAAAGACACTAAATATTGTGGCCACTAGGGTTACCAAATCGCAATCATCGTCCCAGTAGGTATAGTCAACGGTCGAGATTGAAATTATGGGCAGGATATCAGGTCTGAAATTCTCCAAGAGGATTGAGAACACGAGGACTGCAAAAATCTCTAGAGGACCCCGAACATATTTAGGATTCACGAAGTTCCAATACCAAATGAAAAAAATCGATTCTCAAGAATAACCCCCAATATACTAACGTTCCACTACATTTGGTTAATCCTCGGAGGGGTAATTTTTGCTTCTCTCCTACAGGCGACCTCATGTTTATCCCCTGTGTGAGAGGGGGGTCTCGGCTATGCTTATACAAAAATTAGATTTTCTCTCTTTATCGCAAGATTCTAAGTTGATTTTTGTTTCTTTGGAGAGTTCACCTCACAACCTATTCCAAATATCTATCCTCATCTACTGTTGATGTACATGTCCTAAAACAAAAGGTTGCTAGATCATTTTTATTAAGAACTTGATTTTATGGTTGTTGGTTTACTCAAGGGTGTAGAGAATGATGCAATGCAATAATTCATTTTCAATGAAAGCTAGCTAAAGCATGGAGGGGAGTTCTTTATAATGAGAACTAAGCACTTCAACAACATGAAATATTAAATTTATGTTCAATGGAATGGACAACAATGTGAAATGATGAAATGTTTTTTTTGCAATCTGAAAGAAAACAACTTTCCTAAGCTACTTTTGAAAACAATCCAACAAAAGTTTATGCTTTCTCTTTTTCTTTTCACGTAATTGCAATTTGAAAGGAAGTCCTCCTATTTCTTTTCTTTCAATATACAATGTGTGATGCACCGAAAGTAGATAAAAATAAAGAAAGAAAAGATTCCAAATTGAAACATGCAAAAAAAAAGGCTTCAAAATTGAAAAAATTCTTCCAAATGACGGAAAAGAAATCAACAATCAAAGAAATCAAAGCAAGCGTGGGAAAACAATCAAAGATAAATTTCTCCAAGCAATCTCTCAGGGAGATGCCAATGATATGTGGACTACTTGAGGAGGCCAAGGTAGAGAGTTTTGGTCATACCAAATAAAAAATAATTTCAATAAGATGACATATGAGTGGCATATAGAAAGAGAGGAAATTTTTTCAAGAAAAATGCAAAACCTTTCAAAACAAAATTGAAAAATTTGCAAGAAGGAATCTAAGGCCAATCCAAGGTGGATCTGGAGTGTTGAAGAGGCCACAAAAAGCAGGAGTGAGTGAGTTTTTGAAGGATAACTCTTCAAAAATGGTTCTTAGTATAATGTTCACTCCCTGAAAAAGGAGACAGAGCGACCTGGTCAATCCTTGTGAAGGGAGAAAGGGCGACCAGAAGGTATGGTCACACCTGGTTAACCCAGGAGGATGGATGGTCTCTCCTTTATAGAGACAAAAGGGAGACCAAATGAGGTTGGTCACTCCCTAATAGAGAAAAAATTTCAACCAAGGAGGTTGGTGGCTCTGTTTACATAGGGAAAGGGTGACCAAACCTAGGAAATGAAAAAAGGGTGGATCTGGGCAAGATCTAACAAATCTGGGATATGGGTTTCTTCAATTAAACTCATAAAAGAGTGGGGAAATGATTGGTATGGAACACAATCACTTAAAAATGAATATATCTCTAGAAATAAGATTAAAAAATTCAACAATCTAAGGGGATTAATACATGGATAAAAAATTCCCCAGTATGGTCACCAATCTGTTGTAGGGATTTTACACCCTACATGAGTTGAACTCCCTTAGGTTCTTCCAGTGCCTAATAAATGAATAGAGACATAAAATAAGGATGTTCCTAGATCTAATTCATACATGAAAACAACCAAAGAAGATGAAAACCTCCCAAATATCAAAGCAATCATGCATGGATTGACAACAACTCTAATAGTATATCATAACACATAATTATACTAATTATCTACCAATGAATACATAAACTTGTCTGAACAATTAGATAAAGGGAAACATCAAGTATGTCTTGTATTAATCAAAGAAGCAATATTACAACTTACAGATGTAGACTAAAGAGATGGCCTCCTTCCAAGCTCCTTTCCCAAGTCTTGCAAGCAAATCACCAGAGTAACTTTGCTAGCTCTTTCCTCCTCCTTTCCCATGGGAAATGGTTTGTTTTTTATATGCATTTAGGGATAATTTATTATATTATTAGGATAATACTCTTGGGCTCATTATGGAAGCCTTCTCGAGACTAAACCCTGAGAAATTAGTGGGAAGCCTCATCCATCAAAACCAAATCCAAAAATAGGAGCTTCTAGTATTGGTTGCTCCCAACACACATAGACAGAGTGATCGGTTTCTCCTTGGCAGGCCAAAAGGAGTGACCATCCCTTTTAGTCACACCCTAAATGAAGGAAAATGGTGACCGAGTTGGAATTGGGCTGGAAACTCAGGGAAGAAGTGGTAGGTTTAAAGGGTTAAAATAAGGGGTTTCTAGGGGATAATGACCTAATAATTAGGTGATATTTAGGTGATAATGACCTAATGATTAGGTGGAAAATAAATCTATAAAAGATGCCCCTAAAGTGTGACATCAAAAGAGGTGTCTGATGGCCGAAACACTTTATAGATCAAGTCATAGAGCTTTGGGAAAAGAATCTTGGAGAAGAGCATTTCCAGTCCTATAGAAAATAATCCCCGAGGTGGACATACCCGTGAAAAACCATAGATTCTGGGTTCGTTCCACAGTATGGTCGCCAATCTATTGTAGGAATTTTGCACCCTGCAAGAGTTGGTCCCCCTTAGGTTCTTCTGGTTCCTAGGACAAGAATAGAGACATAAACTAAGGATGTTCCCAGATCTGATTCATACATGAAAACAACCAAAGAAGATGAAAACCTCCCAAATATCAAAGAAATTGTGCATGGATTGACACCAAATCTAATAGTATATAATAACACATAATTATACTAATTCTCTACCAATGAATACATAAACTTGTAAGAACAATTATATAGAGGGAAACATTTAGTATGTCTTCTATTAATCAAAGAAGAAATATTACAACTTACAAATGTAGACTGAAGAGATGGCCTCCTTCCAAGCTCCTTGCCCAAGTCTTACAACCAAATCATCAGATTAACTTTTCTAGCTCTTTCCTCTTCCTTTCCCATGGGAAATGGTTTGGTTTTTATAGGGATTTAGGGATAAGTCCATACATTTATTAGGATAAGATTATTGGGCTCATTATGAAATCCTTCTTGAGAAAAAACCCTGAGAAATTAGTGGGAAGACTCATCCATCGAAACCAAATCTAAAAATAGGAGCTTATAGTCTTGGTCGCTCCCTAGACACATAGACAAAGCGACCGGTTGCTCCTTGGCAGGCCAAAAAGAGCGACCATCCCTTTTGGTCGCACCCTCAATGAAGGAAAAAGGTGACCGAGTTGGAATTGAGCTGGAAACTCAGGGAATAAGTGGTAGGTTTTAAGGGTTAAAATAAGGGTTTTCTAGGGGATAATGACCTAGTGATTAGGTGATCTTTAGGTGATAATGACCTAATGATTAGGTGGAAAATAACTCTATAATAGTAGTTGATAATCTTTCCAAATATTCTCATTTTTGTGCTCTCCAACACCCATTCAAAGCCTCCAAAATGGCTCAAATTTTCATGGATAATATCTTCAAGCTTCATGGCATGCCTCATTATATTATCTCTGACTGAGATCCCACTTTTACCAACAATTTTTGGCAATAATTGTTTTGTCTCCAAGGCACCCAATTGCATCTCAACACAGCCTATCATCCCCAGAATGATGGCCAAATTGAAGTTTTCAACAACTGTTTCCAAACCTATTTGAGGTGTTTTGAATCTGAATGATAGAATCAGTGGACTCAGTGGGTTACCCCTCATTGAATGGTGTTACAACACATCTTATCATACCGCTACTCACATGACTCCTTTTGAAGTAGTCTATGGACAAAATCCACCATTGGTTCTCGCCTACATGCTGGTTTTATCAAAGTTTTAGGAGGTTGACAACAATCTTGGAGTTCGTGAGGCCATTCTCTGCATCCTCAAAACAAATTTGGCCATGGCTCAGAATCACATGAAGCAACGAGAAGATCAATGTCATTTTGAATGACAATTTGTGGAAGGGAACCAACTATTTCTTCGTCTACAACCCTATAAGCAGACTTCACTCAAAACAGGTCACTCTCAGAAGCTTGCTCCCAAATTTTATGGTCCTTATACAATTCTCAAGCTAGTAGGGTAGGTGGCTTACCAATTAGCTTTGCCCAGTCATTTTAAGCTCCATCATGTTTTTCATGTCTCATGCTTAAATAAGGTGATTGGTACTAAGTGTCAAACTCAAAACAGTCTCCCTGAGTTGGATGAAGAAGGTTCCATTTGGTTGTAGCCACAAGCATTCTTGGACCAATGTGAGCATCATCTCCGTCAATGCACCATTAAGGAAGTGTTAGTGTAGTGGAAAGGCCGACATTAGTCAATACGGCCTATTTAATAAATTGGAATAAGTCATTGTAAGAAGAGCTAATAGAAGCTTCTGCTTCTAGAAGGACCTTCCTCTAGAATGATCTTTAGAAGATAGAAAGAAGACCTAATAGAAGCTTCTACTTCTAGAAGGATCCTCCTCTAGAATTGTCTTTAGAAGATAGACTTGGTATAAATAAGAGTAGGAGTCATGATAAATTTTTTCTTGAGAATTATTGTAATAGAGCGCTACTATGTTGGTGGTTTCCCCCTCGAAGAGGTAAGTGAACATTGTTTGCTACCAATAAAGGCATTATTTTGGTGTTGTGGTTTCATCTATTGTGTTGTTCCACTGTTATTCTCTGCAATATTTTTGTTTTATGTTATTATAATAGATCTAGTACCTTACATCAACCAGGATGATCTATCTATGATCTAGTTGGATTTTTGTAAATACATGGAGTCATGGGTTAATGAAAAAGTTGGAATGTGTTTTCCATTAGCTTATTTTAACAATATATGGATTCAACTAAAATGGGAAGCATTGGGATCTTTTTCTCTAATCTCTAAAGTAGTTGGTGGGTAGTGGTGCATTATTACATTTATCCCTCGACTCAAACATTTGAGAATGACTTCAATTAAGTGTTTAAATATTAGCATACTATGTACTAGTGTTCACAAGTTTGAAACATTCTCATTCTAATAAGTGAATAATTTGATTCAATTAAGTTTCGAGTTCCTCACCTTATGCGTTGTTTTTGGCATTTCTTGTTATTCCTCACCTTGTGCCCTGTTTTTGGCATTTCTTGTTAACCATGGTGGTTATCTCATGTCAGTTCAGTTCASTTATGTTCTTTTTWATTTAGAGTCCCACAATATTCTATTGGGATGCTACATGGATATGATGAAACGTTTTATTGTAAAAATCCAAATGTTCTTAGATATACAAACAACATTTTGTTATATGATTTTTTTAGTTATATCGATGGATTAGATAACTATTTTATTTTCTTTACTACTATGCTTTGATATTCTTTACTACTATGCTTGGTTTTTCTAGAATTTCATTTGGATGGGAGAACATAGGTCCCTAAAATTATGTTTCATGTATGTGATGTTTTAATCTGATTATTATACATGTTTATGTTACTACTTTTTGTATATGCAAATATTAAAATTAGTTCAATAAGAATGTTAAAATTAAGTCAATAAGGATAAGGAGATTTACAATAAGGATAAGGAGATTTACTTGAGACATGGTTCATTATTCACTTGGTTGGTAAAACTAAGTACAACACAAATACATAAAAATACAAAATGTTCATACAAAAT
>JASDQU010308385.1:19654-32707 GCA_032191745.1 Picea mariana | reverse complement strand
AGTTGTGAAATTGGGTGTTGGAAAAGATCATTTCTAATTCCCATCAACTCAGTTGTGAAATTGGGCGTTGGAAAAGATCAAAAGAAGCTTGGTACCATTTTCAACTCTCATCAACTCTGTTGTGAAACTGGGTGTTGAAAAATACCAAAAAAAACTTGGGAAGAAAAGGTTCAGAAATTCATTAACTACTGAGTAAGCTTGTGTTCTAGAAAAAAAACTCTTTCATACCATTTCTAATTTCCATCAACTCAGTTGTGAAACTGAGCGTTAGAAAAAACCAAAAGAATCAACTCAGTTGTGAAACTGGGCGTTGGAAAAGATCAAAAGAAGCTTGGTACCATTCTCAATTCTCATCAACTCCGTTGTGAAACTGGGTGTTGGAAAAGACCAAAAGAAACTTGGGAAGAAAATGTGTGTGTGTTCTGCACCTCCAGAAAAGTGGAAACAGAAAAAACATTTCATTTTAGAGTGTGAAGCCTTCAAAGACAGTAGGGACAGCTATATAAGTATCTTGACAGCTAGCTTTTGGAATAACTATATAAGTATCTTGACAGCTAGCTTTTGGAATAACTTATTCAACCAGAAGACAGTAGAGAAATTGAGGGAACTCATCATCAAGTTAAACAGGAAAAGGACTGAACTGTAGAAATCAATATGTGAGGCTGTCCCATAAACTATTGTTAACCTAGTAATAGTTAAAAACATTTTCTTTTCTTTTCTTTTTTTTACATAGTCAGCAGGAGTAAGCTAATACGATTCAGCGGGACTAAACTAGTCTTGTAGAAAAATACTTTCTTTCATACCAGATTCAGCAGGAGTATGCTAATATGATACAGCAGGAGTAACTCTAACTTCTTGTTATACAGAATTTGCGTAGGAAAACATTTTACTAGAATATTACTCCGCTGCATTAACCAAGTTACCTGTTCCCCAGAAGTCCATGAAGTCGAACGATGGTCTGCTCCTCCTCTGGACTGAGGCTTCCACGTTTGAGATCGGGTCTCAAATAATTCATCCACCTCAATCGACAACTCTTACCACACCGCATAAGTCCTGCGTAGGTTAATAAGTTTTAGGTAGCAAAATTCAAGTTCCCTAATGATCATGAAATGCTGATAAAAACTGTATGTACAGGCTCGGAGAGTCGTAATTACCAGCTTGCTTGGGTAGAGCACGCCAGTTTCCAAATCCATATTTCTGAATATAATCCATGAGTTTTCTATCCTCTTCTGGATTCCAAGGGCCTTTCTTAACCGCCATTTTATCACAACATGGGGCTCGGCCCATGATTAACAAAATCTGTAGCTACTACCCTGGAATTACTCGCTCATAAGTGCTTCAATCCATAGTAAGTAATTCCAGAATGCAGCTCTCGTCCTCAAATAAGCCCATCTGCCCCGACTTTTGCAAGCCCAGACCAGAAATTAAGGAAGATTTTTCATCCGATTTAGCACAAGTGGTCATTTCATTTTCCAATACAGTTGGTCAGTGGAGCTTAATACTGATGGTCATTTAAAAAATGTCGATTCACAATTATTCATGCAAAGTTAGGTTGGAGATGTGTAGTGTATTTTGACGAGTGGCAGTACTTTTATCAACACCACAAGATTTGGTTTGAGGATGTGAAACTGGTCAAACAAATTTTGATACATCAATCATGACGTGCAACGCCAGCATTATCTATCAATTTCTTGAGGCGTGAGCTACAAGTTTAGTTTTATTTTGAAAATATTATTTTGGCTAAAGGGGAATAATTTTTATAAGTTACAGGATATGTACGAAATGAGTGCACGTGAAGAAAGTCTGGAATGTTTTAAGATAAAGCCGTGGACAGAGGCGATGCAGTAGAGTGTTTTCTACGTCTTTTACTATTTTTATGTGCATTGAAAATGTTGATAAATAATTGTAATAAAGTGTTTTAAATGTTTCCTTTTATGTTTATACGTTGTTTTGTATCGTTCTGTATCTATGAATTTTATAGAAAGGTTAAGCAATAATTCTTTAGGGTTTGAGTTTTTTTATATTTGATTATTTTATGTGTTTTATATAATATAAATAAGTTTAATGGCTAAGAGAATTTGTTTTCCAGTTAGAGGCAACAGGTTTGATTTTTGACTCGATAAGGTATGTATATTTTAGTAGTGTAAGCTATCAAATAATTGTGTAAAAGGGTTCCCTTGTCCCATAACCAAGGAGGTCTATTAGCCCATAGTTATAAGACTCTATGTTCAAGTTATTCAACCAACAAAACCATTGGACATCGATCATTTGGCATCACCCATGTGCAAGTGAAATTTAGGAACCACTTTTCTGCAGGGATGAGGGGATGTGACTATATCAGCATAACTATTAATAAGTATTCACCGTATTCACCCGCACACAATATCCTTATTTAACATCCTCTTATCAGTACAGTCATTACTTTTACTAGAACAGTTGTGCAACATTAACCCATCCAAGATTCATTCAATACCCTAAACCCTAGTGTGTAGAAACAATATAATATAAATTAGATAATGATGTAACCAAGCAACTTAATCATTCATTATTGTTGTGCATCAATCATATGTTAAATAGGTCTATACTAATCATGCATAAACATAACATCCACAAATAATTACATCAACAACTTAATCATTCATTATAGCATCAATCATATGTTAAACAAGGTCTATACTAATAATGCATAAGCATAATATCCACAAATCATTGGTCTATTGCCTTCTTATATTAGTCTTCATGCAATAATCATCTCAAGCATGGGCACTGTGCTTACAAAAAATACAACATATTGTAAACCCCAAACCTACCTAGCTACTATGTAGTGCAAGCCTAACTCTACATAAACTTTCTTGATTGACCTAACTCTACATAAACTTTCTTCATCAATCAAAAGCAACCTACTCTCTTACTCTCAACCTAATATATTCCTCGTAGCCAACCTCATCTTCCCCAACCCTTTACATATGTATACATAGAATTAGGGATAAAAACCCTAGTAACAACTTATCCCAAAAACCCTAACGGGTTATAACCATTTTTCATGTTTTAGCACTATTTTGTTGTTTTTCCCTATTGATTTCCCTCGCTTTTGCGTTGAATTGTGCATCCTTGCCACTCACACTGATTCTGCCTTTTACTCTTTCCTCTGCTATGGTGCAGTTCTCAAAACTTAGTTATTCTCATTCAAAATGTTTGTCCAACAAAGTCCCATACATCAATTCGGTGTCTGGTTAGATCATGACCTTAAAATTATAGACACACACACACGAAGTAATGTAGTGTATTAAGATAGAAGTATGTTTATGCACACACACATATAAATGTTTCATACAAGATGGACATTACAATTTCTTCCATACTAAACTGTAGAATGCACCTCTTGGTGCAAAATGTTAATTTGCATATAAGAGAAACACACACAAAAAAAATGCATACAAATAAATCTTATAGTTGTACTTTTATTGTANTATATATATATATATATATATATATATATATAATTGTGGGTAGTTAAAATGAGTTATCGATGTAATATTAAAAACCACATTTTTAAAAGACAATAAAATTAATTTCCCTATTGGTTGAATGATTAGTTGTATAATTTCAAGGCTCCCTTTAGAGATAAAATCCAACCGATGGGAGCCCCTTAGAGAAAATATCACTCGTAACAAAAATAAACTACTAATACATCTAACCATAGATGGACTTTCCAACACTATTAACATATCCAACTCTACAAACATTGCATGCACCTCCTCCTCCACCTAGAACCCCCACTTGTACTTTCACTAGGGTCTCCATCTCTCCCAAAGGTGGAAAAAAAGAGTTATAGTTTGGCCACGAGTGCAAAAAGGAACCTAAAATAAACCTTTAGGCATTCAAAATGGTTCTTGATACTTTTATGCACAACAATCACCTCTCTAAATATGCATTTCCTATTCATATCACAACTTCTATTTTAACTTCATAACAACATTTTCTCAATCATTGATAGTTCATTCCACATTACATTTCAAAATTTTGAGTGATGCAAGCCATCCTTATCTTCTTTTAAGGAGCAGTACACATTCATAACATTTCCAAGTTGTATCATCTCCTCCCACAAAGGTCTTCTCTCTCCATGTGCACCAACTCTAATACCATGTTAAAGAATGAGAAAAAAATGTAATTACAACAAACAAAAGGAGAGAAAGAAAATGTACACAAGAAATTATGCATATGTGCTTCTATTGTGCACCATATAGATAGAATATACAACTCCATGATCACTAAAAAGATCAACTTTCCACATAGTGGAAACAACCATCTTATTTACAAACAAAAATAAATTAAATTATCAAATGTTTATATTTCTAATGATATAATTTCAAAAAAGTGATCACCTTGCTTTTTCTTTATAATACTAGTATAGATCCATTTTAACTCTAGATTTATTATGCGCTTAGAAGGATCAAATCCAACAAGGTGTAAATGTTTCCTAAAGTTTTTGCAATTTAAAAAAGGTTTACACCTTGAAGGATTTGATCCTTCTCAATGCATGATAGATTGAGAGTTAAGATGGATGCCTATATTTGTGTCTATTTATGTAGCTTCTTTCTTTAATTAGTGATTTCCATGGATGGAATTTTTTAAGAGTGATATGTAAAGTGTCATGTAAATTCAATTGGAATAGTTTGTCACAATAGATTTTACAATATTCTGGAACATTTTATTATGTAGTTTGATGCAATGGATCTTAAATTCAATTTTACTAGTGTAGCACTCAAATTTATGGGAATAAATGAAACCAAAATGAAAGAAACAAGCAAATAAACACACCATCCATAGAAATGAACACAAGATGCGACCTAAGAAACTTGAAATGGGAGAAAACCTAGCTAGAACGTGAGGCCTATGCTCTACACTCTTTTTTTTAGTTATGAAATGTATGTATAAATAAAAGAGCACTCACTGTGGATTTTCTATGGACACTATGGCCTAAATGGTTGCTATAGAATATTCTACCCTCTCGATTATGCTTAATAATCTCACTCATAGATACTCTACTTTAGTATGGAACAATAACAATAACAAAAGAACCAGAATCCATTCCTTTCACAGTACCCTGGTATTTAGATAGCTTGATAGTCATCTAGGGTTACGGTTAGGGATCTTGCATGCCTCAACTTTGAATTAATGTTAGAATTTTGGACCTTTTATATTCTCCTTAGGATTCCACACATGGCTAGTCCTACATATGTGAGTAATGGAGGTTGACATTGCATCCACTTGATACCATGATGGTCAATATGGAAGGTAAACTTCTAGGAGGCATAAATTCCACATACAAACTTCGATTGAGATGATTTTCACACCATTGGAAATATTTTGGTGTGTAGAACAACATCGAGGGCTTGCGACTAAGATCATATTTTTTCGACCCTAACAAGTGATATTTGATGCCTTAAACCAACTCTAGAAGGTTTTAGACCCCAAAGCACCAAACTGGGACATCTCCCTAAAAAGGTTATGGGGACCTACAAGCCATTTCCTCCAAATTTTCCACCCATAAATCTCCAAGATAGATGGAAAAGTATATAGTGATCCACTTTGGATCATACCTTCCCATTTAGGGAAACTTTTTGGTCCCCAAAATATTTTATTGAATTATGTGAATAATTTTTTCCTCTACCTTCTCCTTAGGGTACCATTTGGCCTTGCCTAGAAGTTTCCCTTTCAACCCAACCTACTAGAGTTTATGTTACTCCCATCTGGTAATTTTGGAATTTTTCTAAAAAAATGTGTCTTTTGCCAACTTTGTCTAACATTCTAGGGGCTAAGTCCTTGGTATGTAAGAAATGCTCATAAGCTTCTTAATCCAACATGAAAGGCTCATAAAATTTTAGATTTTTCGCATTCATTGTTGAGTAAATGCATGTATATGGGGATAGAATGAGTTTGTAATTATCATCAGCCACCTTCTCTAGTACTTTAAAAGGACAATACTAGAAAGTGTTGATCTTCTTACCAGGACGTTGTAGCCTTTCCTTGTTCAAATAAAACCAAACTTTTTCTCCCACCTTGAATGTTTTCTCAATTTTGTGTTGATCATGTCTAGCCTTGTTATTTTCTGGTAACTTCTTTAAAGTGTCATGTACTTGCAAATGGATTTTCCTAATCGTTTCAACACTTTTTTCTACTTTCACTGCATCTCCTATGATGTCTTTTGTCACTACTCCTTGCTATCCAAATACAATATCCAAAGGGGATGATGGAAAATACCCAAAGCAAGTTTTAAAAGGGGGATTACTAGAGTGGAACAATATGTTGTAAGGGTGTTGAATATAAATCAAACTTTCATCCTAGGTCTTTGGATGATTCTAATTATAACCCTTCAAGAGTTGAATCAATGTCATGTTGACTACTTCCATCTAGCCATCTATGATTGGATGGAAAGCTGTAGAATCCCAAATCCCACCAAGACCTTTTCAAATAACGTGTTTATTGCTTCTTGTTCTCTGATGATTTTTTTAACTCATATAAAAATACTCATCTTGTTGAACCTATCAACTACTAAAAATAAATAGTCAAGGCTCTTTCATACCAGACTCAGAAAGTGTAAACTAATATGATTCAGTAGGAGTAAGCTAGTGTTCTAAAAAAAGACTCTCTTTCATCTCTTTCATACTAGATCCATCATGAGTATGCTAATATGATTAAGTGAGAATAAACTTATCTATATTAAAAAAAAAAAAAATGCATGATAAATTCAGGATTCAATTAGGTGGAGTAAGTTACTTTAAAAAGGAAAAACATTTTTGAAAAACAAATTTGATAAAAGGTTAACACAAAATTTAGACATGCCCAACATTTCACTACAACCTATGGCAAGAATATGCAACAACAATGTTCCACCATAATTTAAATTTTTTATATACTGAAATGATACACTTAAATAACACTGCTTGTCAAAGTTGTATACATCCATTTAAAAAATGCCGATTCATAATTATTCTTGCAAAGTTAGGTTGGAGAATTGTAGTGTATTTTCACAAGTGGCAATACCCTTATCAAGTTGAAGATGTGGTACTGGTCAAACCAATTTTGATACATCAATCATGAATTGCGACTCGGACATTATCTATCCATCACTGCTGCAAGTTATTTTTATTTTGAAAATATTATTTTGGTGAAGTGGGAATAATTTTTAAAAGTTATACGATATGTACGAAATGAGTGCACATGAACAAAGTGTGGAATGCTTTAAGATGAAGCCATGGACAGAGGCGAGGCAGTAAAGTGTTTTCTACGTGTTTTTTCTATCTTTATGTGCATTAAAAATGTTGAGAAATAATTGCTTAGTTATGAGCCTTTTATGTTTATAAGTTGTATTGAAAAAATAATTGTGTAGTTGTAAGTTTTTTTTGGGTTTAATTTAATAATAAAATTTGTTTTCTTTAAAGAAGTTTTAATATTTGTAAAATTTTAATTTTAATTTTAATATTAAGATTATTTAAAAAGTTATGTTCTTTTTTTGTTTGTTAGTTTGTTAATGATTTGTGGGATTAACCTGTGGCTATTGCTACTGCTTTCGTTACTTAGGGGTATGAAGAAACTGCTACCGCTACTAAGGGGTATTTTAGCTATCAAAATCACCCGAAAATTGTATCGGGCCTGAGCCACACCAACCCTTAACATGGATAGCCAGTGACTTTAACATCACGGAGTGCCTTAGCAGCACACGCCATCATGGACTGTCCTACACCTCAGGGACATATTCACTTTATTATTATTAATGTAGGTTTACTTCAATTTTCAATTTACAAAATGTTGAAAGTGATAAAATTTTTAGACATATATATTTTTTGACTATACAAATAATAATTCAAAATTTTTTGTTTATATAGATTTTTCCTTTTTTTTGATAGATCCTCGGTTAAGATGGATATAAATTTAATAAATTTTGAGATAAAAAATGGATCTCAAAACAAAAATATGTTATTAACATCAACTTTTAAAGAACTAATAAGATTAAGATGATGATGCCAACCATAATAGTAAATAGTTTTGGAGTCAAAGAAAAAAAATGCTCTATTTTTTGAACCCCATTTTATAGGTTTACACTTCAAATTTGGAAGTAATTTTTTTTTTTTTCCCTTTAAAAATTCATAACTTTTATTTTATTATTTTAACTATTATATATATATATATATATATATATATATATATATAGTCTTGTGGGTTAGCTATGGTGGGTTAACTAGAGTGGTTGAGTGCTATGAATTATAAAACCCACATTTTTAAAGATAAAATCTCAAGACATTGGTTGAATGATTAATGGTATAATTTCAAGACTCCTTCTAAAGATAATATCCAACCAATAGAAACCCCTTAAAAAACCCTTTAGAGAAAATCTCATTCATAACAAAAAGAAACTACTAATACATATAAAAGTGGATGGATTTTCCAAAACTATGAAAATATCCAACTCTCTACAAACATTGGATGCAACTCCTCTACTAATAACCTCCACATGTACTTGCAATAAGGTCCCCATATCTTCCAAAGATAGAACACAAGAATTATAGTTTGACAACTACTAAAAAACACCTAAACCAAACCTTTTAACATTCAAAATGGTTCTTGATACTTTGAAGCAAACATCAATTTCCTTTCAAAATATGCATGGTCTATTTCTATTATCTTTTTATCCTTCAATTCATCTAACATAAAATAAAAAAATCATGACTCGTTCATTTAAAATCTTGTTTCTTCAACATATTATCTTTTTATTCTTCAATTCATCTAACATAAAATAAAAAAATCATGACTCGTTCATTTAAAATCTTGTTTCTTCAACATAGATGGAAACTCTTTCTTTGCCAATAACCCATATCACAACTTCTACTTTAACTTTGTGACACCGTTTTCTCCATCATTAACTCTTCCCTTTTCATTAAATTCCAATGTCATCCTTGTCTTGTCTTGTTTTAAGCAACTAGACATCCATAACATTTTCAAGTTGTATCATACCCTCCTACAAATGTCTTCCCTCTCCACATGCATTGAGTGTAATAGGTCATATTAAAGAATAAGAAAAAATAAAACTACAATGTAAATAAAAGGGAAAAATCAAAAGGTATATAATAAGCTATACATCTGGTCGAACCTTGTCATGCAAACCAAATGTTAATAGATAAATGAATAGAGAAGATAAACACATAACATAGATGAATTTTCAAATGTTAATAGATAAAGAAATATAGAGAAGACAAACACTCACACAACATAGATGAATCTCTTGGACAATGGTATGCTCTTTATTGCTCAACCAAAATGGAGAAATGAATACACACATCTCATGGAATACCTCACGGGATTCCATATTTAAACAAGATATTTTGTAAGCATTTACAGGGATATGAAATGCCAATCCCTTGAGAAATCACAACTAATTTTGAAGAAGATTATACAAGAGATTTCACAAGCATTTACATGGATATGAAAAGTCAATAGCTTGGGAAATCACAACCATGATTGAAGAAAAATAAACTAGTTGTAACCCCCAAGTTGTGCTTGGAGTGTGTTTTTCCTTTGGCATGTTACATCCATATATCTATCCTCTATTATAATATTGATATAACAAAAGATTTATATTCATAGTGAAACAAGTGAGAGCCATGAGGTGGTAAGTCCTTGCTGGTAGAGAGTAGTGTAAATGTTTTATCTTTTGGGATTTTCTTGTCACTTTTTCTGTTTGATTTTGCATGAAATCCAGTGATGAATGGTTGGATTTGCAGATTTGAGTAGCTAAGTTTGTATAATCCTAGCGCCCTAAGGGTTTTTCAGCACGCTGAATCCATTTATGCATTTAGAAAGAAAATTTAAACAACAAAAAATAGAGATTTTGTCCAAATTTACATCGTCGGATTCTGGCCAATTCCTGCCAAAAAAACCCAAAAAGTAGAACATTTAGCCAACACCCTAGCTAACAGTGTCTATGTCAGCAACAAGACAACCATGCACATGTGTGTTAGCTTTCATATTTTTTTTCACATTTCTCTATACAATATTGCATGTCACCAGTTGTCAATGGAGTTTCAACAAAGATCAAGAAAGTGTCAGAGAAGAAGGCCTAGAAAAATATATGGCTCAAGGTTGGGAACGCGAAGAGAAGCAATTAGAGAATTGGCAACAACTAGTTGAAGCACAGGGAGACATGCAACATCATCTATACAAAGGGGAAGATTCCATTATTGAACGATAATGTAGATCAAAGGAGGTCATAAAATTCAAGTGATGGGCATGCAAATGTACTGATTAAATCTCACCTATCTTCTAATTATTTAGAAAGAGTATTGATTCAATCTAAAAATTTCTTGTGAAATGCGCTACTAAAGATCACTACAGATTCATAAAATCCTACACATGAAACAAATTCAAGAGAGAAATTTGTTGTTTGATTTAAGAAATTCATGCATAATTCTTTTTAATGAAATCTACACCACTGATCATCCCAACCACAATCAGCCAAAAAAGACAGATAACCCACCCCACCCTATATATGTGTGTATTTTTTTGGCTGATTGTGTTTGGGATGATCAATGGTGGCAGCGCAAAATTTGGAAGATTAAGAATCCTCGTTGGAAACTGGTGACAACAAAACCAAGTTAGAATATGGATGAGATTGCATTTAATAATTAGTTTCCTGTGTAAATGTATATAAATCCGTGTATGCTCGTAGAGGCTCCATGTGTGAGAATATAGATGAGTGAAACTGTTGTAATCTCCATGACCTGAATAATAAGACAACTGATACCTCTTCTTGGTGGACGTAGCCCAAATCTTCGGTGAACCATGTAAATCTCTATGTCTTTTAATTCTGTGTGACTATGCTTGGCTTATGATATTTGTGTTTCCGCATTTACAAATATAACAAGTGGTATCAGAGCAGGTTGGAGGAGAGGGTGT
This sequence comes from Picea mariana, assembly GCA_032191745.1. Taxonomy (NCBI): domain Eukaryota; kingdom Viridiplantae; phylum Streptophyta; class Pinopsida; order Pinales; family Pinaceae; genus Picea; species Picea mariana. Next base: position 21,754 of record JASDQU010308385.1, on the reverse strand, counting down.
CGAGGGTGTCAAATTTCAAAGGAACATCAACAATTCCATCTGTATGAGGTGCGTCGATTTCCACATCGTCGCAGGTCCCTCCTCTGAAAGTGTGCAACGTCTTACTAGCCAGACTTATCCCGCTGTAAAAATCTTGAAGGTGCGACAACAGCCTAAAGTCCTCGCAGTCTAGCTATGTGGTATAGTGCAACGACTCTTTAAAGACCGCCACACTCCAGTTGTATCGAGAGGTGCGACGACTCCTTAAAAACATTCGCATGGAACCATTCGCATGGATGCAAATAAAGTGCGGATCATGGAAACATTCACATGGTTTTTTTTTAAAGTAAAGGTATGAGGAATTCCAATGTTTTGGAATATTAGATTGTATGCATAAAACAAAGGTGGAGGATATTTTAATAGAAGGTGAGATGAATATATTTATAAATAATAGTTTTATTTCATGGGTGGATGCTTTATAAAATATATTTGAGGTGGCCTCTTTTATATATTATTAAAATGTTTTTTGGATTAAATTTTTTTAAAATTATTGTTCAACATTGAGTAAGATCATTCCTCCATATAAAGGCTTGGTTTTATAAGCAATGGTTTTTTGAATTTTTTCTTTTTGCTAATGGTGAAAACTCAGAGTGCTAAATTCGAAGTCGAGAAGTTCAATGGCAAGAAAAATTTTGAGATCTGGAAGGTTAAGATGCATGATCTACTTGTGCAACAAGGCGTAGTGAAGGTGCTTTTGGGAAAAGAAAAGCAACCTGCGACCATAACAGATGAAGACTGGGATGAGATTGATGCGAGAGAACTGAGTGTCATACATTTGTGCTTGGCCGATGATGTTTTGTTCAACATTGTTGCAGAGAAGACAACAACTGGTTTATGGAAGAAGCTAGAAAGCCTGTACATGACAAAATCCTTGACGAACATGATCTTCTTGAAAAGGAAATTGTATAGTTTGTGCATGAAGGAAGGTACGAAAAATAGTTGATCATTTAAATACTTTTAATACCCTCTTAGTTCAGTTGACTAGCATGGGAGTAAAATTTGATTCTGAAGACAAGGAAATTACATTATTGTGTTCTTTGCTTGCATCATGGGATCACTTTGTTACCTCTATTGGTTTCATCACAACAGAAAGTATTGAGTTTGATGTTATTGTTGGAGCACTACTGTCTGAGGAAACAAGGATGGAAACCAATTCAGATTCCTCTACATTTGAGGCGATGATGGTCAAAGGCAGACCTAAAGAAAGAGGACAGGGTCAGAGGGATTTCTCTCGGTCAAAGTCGAAGGGAAAGAAGAACAAACTTAAGTGTTGGTTTTATGGAAAATCGGGACACCTGAAGAAGGACTGTTGGAAGCGATAACAAGCCTCCAAAGACGACCCTCCAAAAGAAATGAAGGAAGTGAACACAAATGAAACATGTTCAGAAATAGGTTTAGTTATGACTGATGAAGTTTTATCAATTAGTATTGGTTTACGTCATGATCAACATTGGTTATTAGATTCCGGTGCTTCAAATCACATATGTCTTCATAGACATTGGTTTGTTACTTACCAGTCTATAGATGATGGAATATTTTACATGGGAAATGATATCTCATGTAAAGTTGTGGGAATTGGTAGCATTYGAATTAAGATGTTTGATGGAAGTGTTAAAATAATAACTGATGTGAGACATGTACCTGAGCTTAGGAAGAACCTAATTTCTTTGGGATTCTTAGACATTGGAGGATATAAGAGTATTGTTCAAGGTGGAGTTATGAAGGTCTACAAAGGAATCCTACTGGTTATGAAAGCGAAGAAGGTTGGTAACCTCTTTCTGTTAGAAGGAAGAACTGAGTTAGATCATGCGACAACGGTATCTGAGAACGATAGTGATTATGTTTGACTGTGGCATCAACGGTTGGGCCATATGAGCGAACAAGGATTAAAGGTATTAACTGATCGCAAGCTACTTCCTAGTCTAAAGTCTTTAAATTTAGGTTTATGCAAACACCATGTTTATGGAAAACAGAATAGGTAGAGATTTAAAACCGGAAGACACACCATTGAAGGAATCCTTTATTATATTCATTTTAATGTTTGGGGACCATCCCCTACTA
>JASDQU010308385.1:0-10124 GCA_032191745.1 Picea mariana | reverse complement strand
TTTTTTTTCACCTACGTTAGCTTCATAGGAGTGCAAATTTATGGTGATTCGAAAGGTCCATAGTCTTTTGTGAGTGATTAAAATTTTTAGTCATGACCACTGGTCACTCAATCAGAAGGGGTTATAGTTGATGACGTTGTTTAATTATTTTATCAAATGGTTTAGTTTTTTTTACTGGAATTTGGTTACATAAATTATAAATTTGTATGAAATTACTATTTTTTATTGTTTAAAATCCAGTTTTAAATACAGAAATGAATGCAGCATGCTGAAAACTCCTGAAGCATTGAGATTATACAGAAATAGTCACTCAGATTTAATAATTTCGACAGATTTGAATTTAATAATTTCCACAGATTTGATAATTTCCTGTGAAAAGGCAAATATCCCAGAAAAAAAAAAGCAAATATCCCCAGAAAAAATAGTTAAAAACAACAGTTTACTAATTTTGTATATAAGTTAAACTAGGGAGTAAGCATTTTATAGAAATTTGTCTGCAAAGGGAAAGCCATGTAAATTCAAATTATTGTGTTCAGTGTTTTATTTCTTGCATTCAAAAAAATATAAGAAACAATATGTTACTAATTTTGAATATAACCTGATGGGCATGGGCAACCATTTGTCATTTATTTACCATCTGCACACCTTCGCAACATAGCAGATCTTGTTGGAATTGGATAAAGAATATGAAAAGAACAAACAATACAGAGAATAGAATAGAAATCTAAATTCAATGGTATACCTTAGTCTAGAATCTTTGAAGATTCGTTTGCTCTACATTTGAAAGTTGGGTGACAAAAATATGCCACTCATATAGACATAGGACATACCACAACTATCTCTACAAGCATACTTGACTAATTTATTATGTTTTCTCTACTGCTTTTAATACACTAACCTTCTTTCCGTCCTTGGTTCTTAAAGAAACAAAAGAGAGTTGAAATGCTCTAGCTTCCCTTTCCTTTATTTAGGGGAGTATAATTAATACGTGATAAGGTCGCTCAACGAATGGGCCGGGCACTCAACTGTATAAATGGTTAGTTAGCTGACTCTTCTTAAAAGGGATACTGATCCCGAGTTGTATTGAGAAACCTAGAAAGAAATACTCTTCTTCCTACTGCGAGCTCGTCGTTTATATTATTCTTCCTTCCTACTGCGAGAAAAAAAGTCATTCTTGAGTGTTGAACAGAAAACATAACTGACCAATAATGCTGGGAATGGAGATAACTGCGCTTCGACTTCTTTCAATCAAGTAGAAATAGAAATAGTATCTTCTCCACCTCACTTGAACAGATAAAGAAATAATTGATATCCTAGTTCAAAGTATCATAGGCGCACTCACCATTGTGTTGGAGATATTAATTACAAGTTGCGAGCTGAGATGTTGGTTAGTCAGACATGTCAAAGCAAGAGTGTTAGCATAAGTTTATTTAATGAGCTTATCTTTATCTTTCTCGAGTTATGTTATGGAGATGAGATTTTGTTTGTAGTCAATAGAGCAGACATTACAAAACAGAGAGAACATAGTCGATAGTTAGCAGTAGCAGCAACTTTGTGGAGTCGAAGAAGTCTGAGAGCTCAAGCTATGGTTTTGTAAAGGTTTTGCAGAAGTTGTTCAGAAAATGTTGGAGCCCAAACTCAACATGGTTTTGTATTTTGTATTAGCGCGCAAAGCCCAAGTCTTTAATATATATCAAGTATTTTCTGTGTTGAAAAATCCATGAGTATTTCTAAGTTTATATGCTAAGTATAACACAGTGCTGATTTTGTGTCAAGAAGTTGTTATTTAGTGTTATTATCACAACGCGTAGTAAATTGTGTAGTTTGTGAACTGAGTGGTAAGTCCTGAGAGTTCAACGATGAAAAATTTCACTATGTAGTCTTTGCAACTGCATTGCACAGAGTTTGTCTGTGTGTTGTAGATACAAGATCTGGTATTAGAGCAGGTTGATCAGAGCAGGTTGATCCAAGCAGGATTTATCAAAGTGCAAGTTTTATCGGAGCAAGTTTCAAGAGAAACAACTATGTTGTAAGGTGAAATATGGTTTCTATTTCAAATCTGGAACCTCCCATTTTTACAGGAAAAAATTATGAGATATGGTCCTTGACCATGAAGGCATTATTTTAGGGTCAATATGTATGGGAGATAGTCGAGAATGGCTATGTGGAACCAACAGATTAAACAACATACAATGCTCTCACACAAGCTGTAATGATGCTTTGAAATATCAAAGGAAGAAGGATGGAAAGACAATGTTTTACATACATCAAGCCATGGATGAGAGGATACTCCCAAGAGTTGCATAAGAAWAGAAATCCAAGGAGGCATGTGACATATTACAAACATCTTATCAAGGTATCGACAAAGTCAAGACTTCAAAACTACAAATTCTTAGAAGAGATTTTGAAACTCTATCAAYAAAAGATTTGGATTCAGTAGATTTCTTTTATACCCATGTCATTAACTTGATAAMTCAAATTAATTTTGATGGAGAAATCATAGAGGATAGAAAGGTTGTTGAGAAAGTACTTAGGAGTATTCCTCATAAATTTGATACCCTTGTTGTGACTCTAGAAGAGAACAAAGACCTGAGTCAGTTTAGTCTAGATGAACTACAAGCTCCCCTCACTAATCATGAACACGGAATGAATAGGTCAAATATGTCATTAGAAAACACATTTTCCACGTAGTCATCTATAAGTCGTGGAAGAGGAAGGGGGAGAACTAACTCTAGAGGCAAAGGAGGAAGTTCTGTTAGAGGTAGATGCAGTAGAAGTCATAGAAATACTAGTGGAACAGGACAAAATCCAAATACTAGGCATTCAAGTAATCAGATATTTGATAAATCAAATATTCAGTGCCATTACTATAAAACGTATGGAAATTATGCATATGTGTGCTGGAAGAAACAATATAATCAGAACAAGCAAGGTCAAGATCAATCAAACAATGTCAATAGTCCCTCCATCCCTATGTTTATGGGGCGCACTGAAGCAATGCCTATAGTCTCACCAGTTGAATGCAATGTTGCTCAAGAAAGTACATGTGACATATGGTATCCAGATTCAGGCTATATTAATCATATGACAATAAATTTAGAACTATTTTCTAGTTTGGATAAGTTAGTCCAAACTAATGTTACACTTGAAACAAATATCCAAGTTATTGTCTTAGGCAAAGACAATATTAAAATTTTAACTAAACAAGGAGAACAAAAAATTATGCCTGATGTATATTATGTTTATGGTCTAAAACATAATTTCATGAGCACATGACAGTTGTTATAGAAAGGATATAGATTCTATATGGAAGATAATCATTGTGTGATTATGGATAGATATCCAAACAATCAACTTATTGCAAGAATTCAGATGACAAGCAACATAATGTTTCCATTGACATTAAATCCAACCATAAAGACAAATACAAACCAATTTGTTGGTGACACAAAGATCCACAGTTTGACATTGCATTCAAAGCAGAACGCGAAGCAGCAAGTGCGCACATTATTAAGGGAAAAAAAGACAATGGTGCAGAGATGCATGAAACATTCCAATATGAAGTACAGAATGATTCCTGGTCATGGCATTTCATATTTGGACACTTAAAATTTGGAGGTCTGGATCTACTACATATAAAGGATATAGTGAAATGTTTTCCATTGATTGAAAAACTAGAAAGAATATGTGAAGGCTGTATTTTTGGAAAGAAACATAGAAAGTCATTTCCAGTTGGCAAGTCATATAGAGAAAAACATCCACTAGAAATTATACATTCATATATTTGTGGACCAATCAAAACACCATATATAAGTGGCAACACCTATTTTCTGACATTCATTGGTTATTTCTCAAGAAAAAAATGGATTTATTTCCTAAAACATAAATTTGATGCATTGGGTTGTTTTCAACAGTTTAAATCACTTGTGGAGAAGAAAAATGGTTATTACATCAAGGTTCTAAGAACTAACATAGGAGGAGGATATATTCCAAGAGAGTTTCAAAACTTTTGTAAAGTTTGTGGTATTTACAAGCAATTCCCTRTGTGGTATACACCATAGTAGAATAATGTCRCAAAGGGGAAGAATCAAACCATCATGGAAATGGCGCGCAATATGTTGGCAGCCAAAMATTTGACAAATGAATATTGGGTTGAGGCAATAGGAAATGTAGTATTACATCATGAACARATGTCTGATAAAGAGTGTGGAAAACAAAGTTCCTCAAGAATCSTGGATAGTTATGAAGCATAATGTGGTGCACTTAAATTTTTTTGGTTGTGTCGCATAYGCACATGTTCCTRATGAGTTGAGAAAGAAGTTGGATAAAAAAGGAAATAAATGTTTATTTGTTGKGTACTCTGAAGATACAAAACCATACAAGTTGTATGATCCTGTTGCAAGAAAAGTCATAATCAGTCGTGATGTTCAATTTGTGGAAAATGAAGCATGGGATGGAAACATAGAAATAACAGTCAGAATTATTGATGCAATTGGGCATGATGAAATAGATGAAGAAGTGGTTAAAACACTAATTATAAATCATTGTGCAGTTCCTTCCACTCTTGGAACAACTTCACAAATCCCAACACAAACTACTCTAGTGAGACCTACATGTGTGCAATGTACACCTAGAGTGCAACAAACTCTAGAAAGCCATCCAAGTAGTTCTACATCTCCAGATCCAACATTAGCAAGTTTGTTACCAAGAAAGATAATAAGTATGTGTGACATATATAATGTTGACACAACAAATTCATTTTCAGTCTTTTCTCTGTTTTCACAAATAGATGATTCATTAACTTTTGAAGAAGTTGTCAAAGATGATGTATGGGCATGAGCCATGGATGAAGAAATTAAATGCATAGAGAACAATCATACATGGAAGTTGGTAAATTTAATTGAAGACAAGGATGTGATAAGTGTCAAGTGTATTTATAAAAACAAACAAGATGTAGAAGGAAATGTGCAGAAGCACAAGGCAAGATTAGTTGCAAGAGATTTTACACAACAACCTGGAATTGATTTCAATGAAACATTTGCACCATTTGTACACATAGACACAATCAAAATTGTGTTATCCATTGCTATGCAAAACAGATGGTTTGTTTACCAAATGGATGTAAAGTCAACATTCTTTAATGGACATTTAGAAGAAGAAGTATATGTGGAACAACCGCAAGGATATGAGATTCCAGGACAAGAAAATAAAGTATACATATTAAAGAAGGCACTATATAGATTAAAGCAAGCTCCTAGATCTTGGTAAAGTCACATAGATTCTTATCTCACTCATAATGGATTTCAAAGAAGTGATTGTGAGCCAACACTGTACATCAAATCAAATCAACAAGGTAATATGTTGATTGTTTTCTTATATGTAGATGATTTATTTTTACAGGTGATTTTGGCATAGAAGAATTTAATTTAGTCATGAAGGATGAGTTTGAAATGATTGATTTGGAACTTATGGGATATTTTTTGGGTATTGAAGTTCACCAATTTAAAGATGGTATATTTATTTCACAATCTAAGTATGCACATGAAAATTTGAAAAGATTCAATATGATAAATTCCAACACCTATCATAACATGATTGAAGTTAAGCAAGGAAGAAGAAGGGTCCAAGGTGGATCCCACACTATTTAAAAGAATGGTAGGAAGTCTTATGTATCTGACAACAACAAGACCTAATATTATGTATGGAGTGAGATTAGTTTCAAGGTTCATGGAAACTCCAAAAGAATCACATTGGAAGGAAGGAAAACAAAATTCTGAGATATGTTAATGGAACAAATTTTTTTGGTATTATGTAGTCTACTTCATAACATTTCATACTTTTTGGATACAATGATAATGATTGAAGATGAAACATAGCTTATAGGAAAAATACCTCTAGGTAGACATTTCATTTTGGAATAGGAATAGTATCATGGACATCAAGGAAGCATCCCATTGTGACTCTTTCTTTAGTTGAAGCTGAGTATGTTGCAACTACAAGTGCAACTTGTTAAGCAATTTGGATGAGAAAAATGTTAACAGATTTGTTGTAGGAACAACAAGAACCAACTATAGTGTTTTGTGACAATAATTCAGCCATCATGCTATCAAAGAATCATGTGTTTCACAAGAAAACCAATCATATTGATAGAATATATCATTTTATTAGAGAATTAGTGAATAACAAATAAATTTATTTATAGTTTTGTAGGTCTAAGGAATAAGTCGCAGATATATTTACAAAAGCTTTGGCAAGAGATGCATTTTAGAATCTATGCAGTTGTCTAGGAGTCGACACAGTAACAAATATATGACAATTTATATCTATTTCAACTTTTGATGATTTTTTTTTATTTTGTAAACTCACCTACTTATAATTAAGGGGGAGTGTTGGAGATATTAATTACAATTCATGAGTTTCACGCTTATGCATACTTTGTCTGTTTAGTTTCTTAGACACGTCAAACAAGTGTGTTAGCAGAAGGTTATTTAATGAGTTGATATTTATCTTTCTTGAGCTCTATTATGCATATGAGAATTAGTGGAAATTTATTGTTGTATTAATTGTTTGACTCATTTTACTTCTACATGAAGTTTCAGTCTTATCTATATATGTCTGAGTCTGTAGGTAGTCGATAGACAAGACAATATAGAACATAGAGAACAAATTCAATAGCTAGCAACAATAACAACTGTGAGGAGTAGAAGAAGTCTAAGAGCTCAAGCTTTGACTTTGTAAAGGTTTTGCAGAAGTTTTTCATAAATTGTAGAGCTGAAGCTTGACATAGTTGTGTATTTTGTATTAGTGTGCAACACCTAAGTCTTTAACATATATCAAGTATTTTGTGTGTTCACAAATTCATGAGTATTTCTGAGTTTATATGCTAAATATAGAACAATGTTGATTTTGTGTCAATAAATTGTTATTTAGTGTTATTATCATAGCGCACAATAAATCCTGCAGTTTGTGAAAAGCACGGTAAGTCTTGAGAGTTCAGTGACGAAGAATTTCACTACGCAGTCTTTACAACTACACTACATAGAGTTTTTATTTGCATTGTAGATCTGAGACATCGATCGGTTCAATAAGATTCTTTAGTGGAGGTAATAATTATCCCCTCTTTTGGTGTTTTCTTTTAAAATGATGGTTCAATGGTTTGTGTTTCTCTCCAACCTATAAATAGGGATATAACCAAATGGGAGACAAATCTTATGGTTAGTTCATCCATCATAAATCATACAAAGTATAACTTTTATCACTACTAAAATATTCATTAAATTTATATCAAAACCGGTTAACTATGCACTACATCAATCCTCTAAGAATACAAACAACATCAATCCTCTAATCTCGCAGTGGCATGTGGAAGAAGAGTAGGGCTCACGAATAACAAAAGTATGGCTCATGAAGGAGACTTTGTTTGTGTCACGTGTTGATCATGCAACATAGAGACACTTGGAAAGGGATTAACATTTTTCAAGAGCATGACAATAAGATGGTCAAACTAATAATTTAGGACATGCTCTGTAGATAAGATGGTTGAAATAAAAAAACATGTCATGTAAAAAGCATCCTAACAAAAAATGTTAACTAACTAATGCTAAGTTAAGAGTTAGCGTTAGTTCATCTCTAAATATTATATCGGAAATCTTAAGTTTAAACTTAAAAAAAAGAAACACGGATAAATTAAAATGGTCTTGATAATATTGAGGCCAAAGAAGACCTCAAACTATCTCATTGGTAAACAAAATGTATTTTCAAGGAATTTTGTTTATTGAAATATCAAGTTATAACTTTATTATAGAGAAAATAAAGAAATAGAGATGTGTGCAAATTCACTGAAAAATGGTAGACAAATTACTAATAGTCCATGGCTTAGCGGTTAGGGACTAATAAAGGTGATACCATTTACGTTCTTCTCAACTATATTTACATGTTTCTCATCTTTAACATTTATGAATATTGATATACTCTACCCAGTACCATCTATAAGCAAACCATCTATAAGCAAATGATCTAGTAGAAATTTTCAGCAAGGTTTTAAACACTATTATTCAATTTAGGTTGGCCAAACACAACTCTAATTAGAACACCATATTATTCCCAACCTTATGGGCATATCATACCTCTATCAAAGTCATAATTGGATTTGCAAATTTCTCGAGTGGTCATTATAGAAGAATGGTAAATATTATGTGAGTGAATATAGGGTATATTTAATTTTTGTTTGAGATCTATCTTGGTACAATAAAAGATATTGGACCTAAGTGAATAGAAAATTATAAGTGGAAGTAAATTTTCAATTATTTATAATAAAAAAAATGACAAAATTATAAAATTTCAATAAGGGACTATCAATAATGATAAATCAATTTACCATTAGGGGAGTATAGAAATAAAAGGATGATGTGGTTGTAACATCCCCACTACAATCCCTACTTTAATTAATCCTCAATGTAGATATAATGTGTGGATATGGCCAAAGTGATGTAATATGAAAATTGTATTTCTATGTTTTAACAATAAAATGTGATGTCAGCTACTAAGGGGACATGGACAGAGATGGGATATTAATTAATATAAAAGGAAGGGAAGAGTCTAGGATAATGGCTAAGAGGGATCCAAGGGGGAATTACCCATGTATATTAATTCAACCCATTTTCCCTAAATTTTCTCTTTGTATATGAACCTTCCAATTTCTTATTGAGTATTCCCAAATACAATCATTGAATACATGTAAGACAATGGGTGTGAATAGTCACATCCCAGAGTTATTAGGCACATAGGGATTGAGTACAATCATCTTGAGAAAGTGTGTAAGTCAAGAAAGTAAGCCAAAGAGAGGAAAATTTGTATGATTAGCTACAATAGTTTTTAGACAATGAGTTTTTTGCATGAAGAGCAAGAAAAGAGAAAAAAAAAGAGATCTTGGAGTTGGAACAACCATGGAGGGTGAATTCTAGAGCACGTCGGAGCATATTTGGAGCGTTTTGGAGATGTAGAATGAAGAGCCAGGTTTTTAGGCCTAAAGAATGGAATATTGAGTGAGTATCACTAAAACAACAAGTGTTGTTGTTGTTTGTTGGTAGTTCTTCCTAGCAGTGAGTTCCCTTGAGTTCCCAGCTGAGAGATTCCAAACTACCTATGCTAGAGAGACCCTGATAAATGAATAGGATTCCCGAGGTACTGAGATTAGTGAAGGGGTACATTCCTTGGGTTCAGAAGGTCAAGAGGAAGAGAGTTGGTGGAAAATCGATATAGCTATAGTAGAATATTAGTGGTTTCTGGGAATTCTAAGCTGTGAGTTGACAATGAGAGACCACCCTCTTTTTTGGATTACTAGCCTTAGCTCAAGGGTGAATGCTTGTTGATATTTGGAACATTCTGTCCATGGTTGTGTTGAACATCCATCCCAAGTAGCTCATTGCACAACTATTCTTGAAAGGTAAGTGTTTATTTGTTTTTTGTCTTGTATTTATGATTTAAATTGTTGTGCATGATCTCTGTAAATGAGAATGATTTATATATTGTTGTGCTAAATTATTTAGTTTCATTCATGTTGATTTTAGCATGTTGTAGATGCATCTATTTTATGGTTATAGACAACATTCATATTTCTATGTAATTCGTAGTTGAAATCTAAATGAATTTATTTAGCTATTAAAATTTCGTTTTCATGAGTATTACGTACCGTAATGTCCCTTAGATGGGATGGGGGATGTTACATTATGGTATCAGAGCCTCAAGTTCAAAAATCGATCTTGGATGGGCTTGAACCAGTGCTAATTTGACAAATTCAGAGTTGTAGTTTTTGTCTATGACGAATTTGGGGAGAAATGGTAAAAAATCAGAGAGAAATCCCCAAATTCGTGAGAAATATTTGGGTTTAAATGACTCATAGTTGTTTAAGAGGTTTAATTGAGCCAATCTAAAAATTAGTAGAGCCAAATTCAACTTGGAATAGTTGAATTTTGAGTTTTAATGGTTGTTGTAGAGTTGTAGGAAGTTTAGCGGAACAAGGGTCGAGATTGTGTTTAATATCGAGATTGATGAATGATATTTTCTTTGATAAATTTAAAAATTCATGATGTTTCTCCCATTTTGAAAGGTTGATCAAATCAACA
>JASDQU010308384.1:0-17713 GCA_032191745.1 Picea mariana | reverse complement strand
CTTGAGAGTCTAGGAAGAAGACTGAATGCCATGTATCAACTCTCTCTCCTATGCTACTTGCCAACCCTCTGACACAGAATTTGAGTCCAGAAATCCACTGGAACCCAACACAGATCTACCCAACAACCTATATAAGCCCTCATACTTGACACCAAGCATTACTGTTGTGTCAACAATTGCTCCCACAAGATACAAAAACACATGTCCACTGTTGAATACAACTCCAAATCCACTCTCATCCAAAGATGACACTGAGAGAAATTTAACTTTCAACTATGGAACATATAACACCTTGCCAACCTCCAGAAGACCCCCTGATTGTAGTTGGAATCTCATCCTTCCAACCCCCTTTATTGCATGTTGTGGACCGATTGCACCATTCACAATATAGTCTGAGTCTATCTCTGTAAGATCGAGGAAAATTGACCTTAACCCGGTCATGTGACGAGAAGCACCACATTCCATAAACCAAGATTCAATGTCCTCAAACACTAGGCATCCACTACCCACGGAACCAGCCATGAGAGAGAACTCTTTATCAAATCTCCAAGTAAACTCTACAACTTTTGCTGAAGCTGACACTTCTGGTTCTGGTTTCTTCTTCTTCTTGTTCGGATAGTGACTAACATAGTGGTCAGTCTTGTGACATGAAAAGCATCTCACCTTGCTCATGTCCTTCTTATTGCCCTTTACCACAAGAGCAACATTCTTGTCATCTTTGTCCACCTGACAAAGAACCTCTTCTGCCTTCTTCAAGCAAATACAACAACAAATCACTTGTTGTTCCAAGTGTCAGATGTTGCCCAATGAACTTCAGAGCACAAGCTCTGATACCATGTAGATTTTTAATGACTAAAATTAGCAAACTGAAATTCTGTCAAACACTTAGCAACCTAGAGATAACTGTCTTCATAAAATTCATAAATGCAAAAACCCACATTCAGAAATTTCCATAAGCAGAAATACACATTGCTAAGAAAAATATGCAGCGAAAAAACACAGCGGACAACAACCCAATAACACTCAGAAATTTAGGCAAATGCCAGGGAAAACTCCAATGTGGGGAAACCCAATGAGAGAGAGAGATCTTATTATTATGCTTCAGGAAAGTACAAAACAACAACAAATCTACATTTCTAGCCAAGGAAAATACCTCACAACACCAAATTTGTCCCACAGAAATTTGCCTCGTTTTCCGTGCCAAAATCGTTCTGTTTTCTGGCCTCTTGTGTACCTCATTTTTTGTGCCCACAGTCACCTGTACAGACTGTTTCATACGACCCATAAACAACTATAAAAATCTGGAAACCACCTTGAAAACCATGCCAAAAATTGCCTTGATGTTTGTGCCCAAATCCATACGGACTGTATGGATCTATACAATACAACCTCCCACAACAGAAAAATATTTCGGCCAAAAATTCACAGAAAAATTTTCTCCGGAATCGTGCCTTCTTTCCTCGAAAAACACGCCCTCTTTGCTGCTCACTTTCCTCTCTCAAGCATGCTTAGAAAATCTCTCTAACTCTCCTCTCGATGTGCTCTCAACATCCTCCCGATATCTTCACAACATGTCTTGCACACTACTCAATGCATTCTTTTATAATCTAAACATGACATTTCCCCCCCAAAAGTGTCTTTTCACCTTCCCAACCCTAGATGCAAAGGCCAAGATTAGATCTTGCCTTTTTCAAGATCAAGGGTCATGATCAATTCCCTCCAAAATGTCTCATTTAAAATTAAAGTGAATTTCACTTTATTACATAAGTGCTTTATGAAAATAAAGTCACTTTAAAAATAGAAGGTACACTTTATTAAAAAAAGTCACTTTACTAAAAGAACCACTTAAAACAACTTTATAAAAGCTATTACAAAGTCAAGTTCTTGGTAGTGCAAATATTAAGGTAACATCCGCATACAAGACAAAACATGCGGAGTACCTCCTGAGCTAAAAAATATAACACTCCCTCTTAGCGAGGGAGGTACTTCAGGTATCACCACCAGAATCTGTCTCCATCTCATCAGCTGCCATAGTTTCTCCCTCTATACTAGAAGTCTCTTCTCCCTCTGAACATGAAGCCACTACTCCCACTGCACTAGAAGCCTTTGCTGCTACCTCTGTTGTACCACGAACTGAAGAAATGCTCCTAGGAGTCTGCACACTCTCCTAAGCATCCAACTGTGTCAACTCATTCCTGCTGAGTCCCCTGAGAGTCTCGGAAGAAGACTGAGTGCCATGTATCAACTCTCTCTCCCATGCTACTTGCCAACCCTCTGACACAGAATCTGAGTCCATAAATGCACTGGACCCCAACACAAGTCTACCCAACAACCTGTATAAGCCCTCGTACTTGACACCAAGCATTACTGTTGTGTCAGCAGTTGCTCCCACAAGATACAAAAACACATGTCCACTGTTGAAAACAACTCCAAATACACTCTCATCCAAAGCTGACATTGAGAGCAAATTAACTTTCAACTATGGAACATATAACACCTCGCCAACCTCCAGAAGACCTCCTGATTGTAGTTGGAATCTCATCCTTCCAACCCCCTTTATTGCATGTTGTGGACCGGTTCCAAAATTCACAATATAGTCCGAGTCTATCTCTGTAAGATCGAGGAAAATTGACCTTAACCCATTCATGTTCCGAGAAGCACCACAGTCCATAAACCAAGATTCAATGTCCTCAAACACTAGGCATCCACTACCCACGGAACTAGCCATGAGAGAGAACTCTTTATCAAATCTCCGAGTAAACTCTACAACTTTTGCTGAAGCTGACACTTCTGGTTCTAGTTTCTTCTTCTTCTTGTTCGGACATTGACTAACATAGTGGTCAGTCTTGTGACATGCAAAGCATCTCACCTTGCTCATGTCCTTCTTATTGCCCTTTACCACAAGAGCAACATTCTTGTCATCTTTGTCCACCTGACAATAAACCTCTTCTGCCTTCTTCAAGCAAATACAACAACAAATCACTTGTTGTTCCAAGTGTCAAATGTTGCCCAATGAACTTCAGAGCACAAGCTCTGATACCATGTAGATTTTTAATGATTAAAATTAGCAAACTGAAATTCTATCAAACACTTAGCAACCTAGAGATAATTGTCTTCATAAACTTCATAAATGCAAAAACCCACATTTAGAAATTTCCATAAGCAGAAATACACATTGCTAAGCAAAATATGCAGCGGAAAAACACAGTGGACAACAACCCAATAACACTCAGAAATTTAGGCAAATGCCAGGGAAAACTCCCATGTGGGGAAACCCAATGAGAGAGAGACAGATCTTATTATTATGCTTCAGGAAAGTACAAAACAACAACAAATCTACATTTCCAGCCAAGGAAAATACCTCATAACACCAAATTTTTCTCACAGAAATTTGCCTCATTTTTCGTGCCAAAACCGTACCATTGTCCAGCCTCTTCTGTACCTCATTTTTTGTGCCCACAATCACCTGTACAGACTATTTCGTACGACCCAGAAACAACCACAAAAAATATGGAAACCACCTCGAAATCCGTGCCAAAAATTGCCTCGATGTTCGTGCCCAAATCCATACGGACTGTACGGATCTATACAGTACAACCTCCCACAGCAGAAAAATATTTCGGCCAAAAATTCACAGAAAAATTTTCTCCGGAATTGTGCCTTCTTTCCTCGAAAAACATGCCCTCTTTGTTGCTCACTTTCCTCTCTCAAGCATGCTTAGAAAAACTCTCTAACTCTCCTCCCGATGTGCTCTCAACATCCTCCCGATATCTTCACAACATGTCTTGCACACTACCCAATGCATTCTTTTATAATCTAAAAATGACATTTCCCCCCCAAAAGTGTCTTTTCACCTTTCCAACCCTAGATCCAAAGGCCAAGATTAGATCTTGCCTTTTTCAAGATCAAGGGTCATGATCCATTCCCTCCAAAATGTCTCATTTAAAATTAAAGTGAATTTCACTTTATTACATAAGTGCTTTATGAAAATAAAGTCACTTTAAACATAGAAGGTACACTTTATTAAAAAAAGTCACTTTACTAAAAGAACCACTTAAAACAACTTTATAAAAACTATTACAAAGTCAAGTTCTTGGTACTGCAAATATTAAGGTAACATCTGCATACAAGACAAAACATGCAGAGTACCTCCCGAGCTAAAAAATCTAACACTCCCTATTAGCGAGGGAGGTACTTCTGGTATCACCACCAGAATCTGTCTCCATCTCATCAGCTACCATAGTTGCTCCCTCTATACTAAAAGTCTCTACTCCCTCTGAACATGAAGCCACTACTCCCAGTGCACTAGAAGCCTCTACTGCTACCTCTGTTGTACCATGAGCTAAAGACATGCTCCTAGGAGTCTGCACACTCTCCTAAGCATCAAACTGTGTCGACTCATGCCTGCTGAGTCCCTTGAGAGTCTCGGAAGAAGACTAAGTGCCATGTATCAACTCTCTCTCCCGTGCTACTTGCCAACCCTCTGACACAAAATCTGAGTCCATAAATCCACTGGACCCCAACATAGGTCTACCCAACAACCTGTATAAGCCCTCATACTTGACACCAAGCATTACTGTTGTGTCAGTAGTTGCTCCCACAAGATACAAAAACACATGTCCACTGTTGAAAACAACTCCAAATCCACTCTCATCCAAAGCTGACACTGAGAGCAAATTAACTTTCAACTATGGAACATATAACACCTCGCCAACTTCCAGAAGACCTCCTGATTGTAGTTGGAATCTCATCCTTCCAACCCCCTTTATTGCATGTTGTGGACTGGTTCCACAATTCAGAATATAGTTTGAATCTATCTCTGTAAGATCGAGGAAAATTGACCTTAACCCGGTCATGTGCCGAGAAGCACCACAGTCCATAAACCAAGATTCAATGTCCTCAAACACTAGGCATCCACTACCCACGGAACCAGCCATGAAAGAGAACTCTTTATCAAATCTCCGAGTAAACTCTACAACTTTTGCTGAAGCTGACACTTCTGGTTTTGGTTTCTTCTTCTTCTTGCTCGGACATTGACTAACATAGTGGTCAATCTTGTGACATGCAAAGCATCTCACCTTGCTCATGTCCTTCTTATGGCCTTTTACCACAAGAGCAACATTCTTGTCATTTTTGTCCACCTGACAAAGAACCTCTTTTGCCTTCTTCAACAAATACAACAACAAATCACTTGTTGTTCCAAGTGTCAGATGTTGCCCACTGAACTTCAGAGTACAAGCTCTGATACCATGTAGATTTTTAATGACTAAAATTACCAAACTGAAATTCTATCAAACACTTAGCAACCTAGAGATAATTGTCTTCATAAACTTCATAAATGCAAAAACCCACATTTAGAAATTCCCATAAGCAGAAATACACATTGCTAAGCAAAATATGCAGTGGAAAAACACAACGTACAACAACCCAATAACACTTAGAAATTTAGGCAAATGCCAGGGAAAACTCCAATGTGGGGAAACCCAATGAGAGAGAGAGAGAGATCTTATTATTATTCTTTAGGAAAGTACAAAACAACAACAAATCTACATTTCCAGGAAAGGAAAATACCTCACAACACCAAATTTGTCCCACAAAAATTTGCCTCATTTTCCGTGCCAAAACTGTACCATTGTTCGGCCTCTTGTGTACCTCATTTTTTGTGCCCACAGTCACCTGTACAAACTGTTTCGTACGACCCATAAACAACCACAAAAAATCTGGAAACCACCTCGAAAATCGTGCCAACAATTGCCTTGATTTTCGTGCCCAAGTCCATACGGACTGTACGGATCCGTACAGTACAATCTCCCACAGCAAAAAAATATTTCAGCCAAATATTCACAAAAAATATTTCTCCGGAATCATGCCTTCTTTCCTTGAAAAATGTGCCCTCTTTGCAACTCACTTTCCTTTCTCAAGCATGCTCAGAAAATCTCTCTAGCTCTCCTCCCGATGTTCTTTGAACATCCTCTCGGTGTCTTCACAATATGTCTTGCACACTACCCAATGCATTCTTTTATAATCTGAAAATGACATTTGCCCCCCAAAAGTGTCTTTTCACCTTCCCAACCCTAGATCCAAAGGCCAAGATTAGATCTTGCCTTTTTCAAGATCAAGGATCATGATCCATTCCCAACAAAATGTCTCATTTAAAATTAAAGTGAATTTCACTTTATTACATAAGTGCTTTATGAAAATAAAGTCACTTTAAAAATAGAAGGTACACTTTATTAAAAAAAGTCACTTTACTAACATAACCACTTAAAACAACTTTATAAAAACTATTACAAAGTCAAGTTCTTGGTAGTGCAAATATTAAGGTAACATCCGCATACAAGACAAAACATGCGGAGTACCTTTTGAGCTAAAAGATCTAACAGAAAGGTAGCAGACCCGCCTCCTCCATGCCCATCGTATGGATAGTGGATTTTCCTTCGTTAATATATAATCCCATGGCATTTTGAAAAATTTTCAAAATGTCTGCAATGACAATCCACTCAGCTAAGATGTCTTTCGACATAATCAACACATCATCCACGAATAGGAGGTGTGGAATATTCGTAATCCTTGAAACCTTTATGCCTGTTAACGAGCCAACTTCCTCCTCCTTTCTGATGAGGATTCTCAGTCTTTCCATAAACAAGATAAAAAGCAGCAGCAACAGTGGGCATCCCTGTCTGAGGCCTTTTCCCCTTTGAAAAAACAGTGATGGTTCCCCATTAATTAAGACAACGTAAGAGACCGAAGTAACACAACTCATGATCCAACTAGTGGTTGCTAAACCAAAACCTGACTTGATAAGAATCATCCTTAAAAACTCCCAATTGATTAAATCATAGGATTTTCTAAGATCAAGCTTTAGAATTAAAGCCTTATGGTTTTTGGATTTAATGTTGTGGAGGCATTTCTGAGCCATCCCCACTGCATCAAGGATTTGTCTTCCATGTAAAAAACCCAACTGCTCTTCAGCTAAACCCTTGGAAAGAATTGGCCTCAATTTGTTTGCCAACAATTTAGCAATTATCTTATAACATAAGTTACAAAGAGAGATAGGTCGTTAATCCCCAAAAGATGCAGGATTATTAGTTTTTGGAATTAAAACTATGAAGGTGGAATTTAAAGCTTTTATCACTTCTCCCTTCTGTCTCGATTCCTCAACCATGCCAAGAAGATCGTCACCCACCAACTCAAAATAGTGGAGGAAAAACTCCACTATCCAGCCATCCAGGCCTGGGCTTTTATCTTTTGAAAAATCCTTTAGAATATTCATAATATATTCCATACTGCACGGTTTTTCCATCAACTATGTATCTTCCTCTGACACCAAAGACGGGTAAAGGTTTGCCACTGATGTTTGATCCTCGCTAATAATTCTTGTTGTAGTGCTCAGATGTTTAAAATAATTTATAGCTTCCTCCTTTAATTCTTTGGGCCCCGAAAGTTTTATCCCCTCCTCTGAGTGTAATTCCCAAATCTGTTTATGATTTTTTTGGGCACTAGCATAATAATGGAAGTACTTGGTATTGTGGTCTCCACTTTGTAACCAAACCGCTCGACTTTTCTGATGCCAAGATTCTTCCTCTACTTTTAATAACTGAAGTCTCTCAGCTTCCTTTTTTCTTATCAGATCAGTTAGGTCCACATTTTGCAGATCCACTAATGATGCTTGATACAAGTTCTGTAAATCCTCTTCATGTGTGTCCATCTTTTGAGTAAAAAGTTTCTTATAGATCTTGCTCCACTTCTTGATTTCTATTTTAAGGCATTTTAGCTTCCACACTAATCTACGTTGGCGTCCAGTCTCTTGAAGAAACTTTGGGTCCTTCCATATTTCCGAAACTATACATGAGAACTCTGCTTCCCACATCCAACCTGGATTTAATTTAAAAAGGGTGACATTTCTGTTGATGGACTCCATCAAGTTGGAGAAAAATAGGGGTGTGGTATGAGACATAAGGCATAGCCACCCAGGCCCAATATTGTGCCACCTTCCCAAGAAGATCAGTCGAAAAAAAGTGTTTATCCAATCATTTGTAAATGTTGTCTTCCCCCTGCCGACCATTCCTCCATGTTGGTGCCCAAAACTCTGGGATAATGTCCACCAAACCTCCATCTGTGAAAATGTATTTTAGGAAAGATGTTAGTGGATCTGGATGACCATTAGAGCCCCAACTCTCCCCTTCAGATAATGTGAAATTTAAATTGCCAACGACTATCAAATTCTGATGTGATAATAGACCTATATCTTTTACCTTCTGCCAAAACTCTTTTCTATTTGTACACGGGCCATATACGTTGAGGAAAGATATTTGCTCCTTTAACTCATAAATAAAACCTGTCAATAGTAACCCACCAAAACAAATGTAAGGTATCAATTCAAACTTTGCTGGGTCCAAAGCAACTAAAATACCCCCGATCTTCCAGCCAAACTAACCGCAACCATGTGCCACTCTGGTTTTAGACGACTGAGGAAATACTGGGCTCAAATCTCATCCACTAAAGTCTCAGAATATAATATTCAGTTGGTGCTGCTGAAAAAGATGACGTACTAAGGCAAGTTTATGGGAACCCCCCACTCCCCCTAAGTTTAAGGACAAAATTATCATGGCTTAAGGTGAGCTAGGTCTTTAATGCCTCTAAGCGCCCCATGTTCAGAATCAGAAGAATAGAACGATACATGTTCCTTTGTGCATACCTCCTCTCTTTTTTTAATCACTCTGAGTTTTGATGGGAGAAGTTCACAACCTAAACACTTCGACCACAAAAAACACTTGGCACCCATGGCTGGAGGATCTGCTAGTGAGCTCTATGTAGTACAACAACGAGACATAGAAGGGTCAACAATAACCATCTCTTTTCCTCTAAAGGTAAGTAATGCTTGAGGCTCCGAGAGTTCATGTAGCATCGAAACAAGTGTGTTCAGAACCACACTGAGGCTACCACCCCCCCTATCCACCTTGCCTAACCCTGCGACATGTCTAAGATCCTGTACTGATGAAAGGAGAGTCGCTTCAGTCTCAATTAACAAAGGTTTTGAAGAGCCCCCTGATGGTTATCCCATACAAAGTCCAATTCTGGTGAGTTTGGCACAGTCCCTCTCCCCACCCTACCCAAACCATAATCCAACCCGGACGTCCTTATAACAAAAGGTAAGCTTGAGGCTCCCGTAATATTCCCCAAAAATTCCCTAACAGAAGGTGTAAGATACACAGAGGGACGAGCACCCGTTTGAGTCTGAGACTGACCCCCCTGAACTCAAGCGCTTACATGGGAATAAATCCGGTAAGGATTCCATCACCGGTGATTCGACAAGGGTGTCAGTAGGAGAAAGTGAGAAGTCCCTGCCCAATGACTGATCCAAAATAATCCTTTCCCAAGAAGAAATAGAAAGTTAAAGAGAAGGACATAGATTTTTTACCTTACCCGTGAAGGAGGTGTCAGAACAGTCATCCTTGAGCGAAATAACTTCAGGGATATGAACATTCCATCAACCCGACAAAACTTAAGGAGGGTCTGAGTTAGCAGGGTTCCGCAACAACACAGATTCTGATGAAGAGTCGTCCTGGTAAAATCCTTGACAATCCCGATGGAGGTGACCTATCTGTCTGCACCTTGTGCACCAGAACGAGACCCCCATATAATCGAAAGTCTAAGTGCGAATCATCCCCTGCCATTCTAATTCCACTGCTTCTGAGAGACCCACATGTATATCAATTTCGACTAACACTCTACACATATGCTTGTCTCCTGCTAATTAAGCCTCCTCATCTACCGCCAGAAACCGACCAAGCCCATTGGATATCTCCATCAAGGTCTGCTTATTCCACCACTGGAATGGTAGGCTAGGCATTAAAACCCAAAGGTGACGAAAATGGAAGTACTCCTTTGCAGGATCAAAATAAATGTGCCAATGTTTCATCATAATACTTCCGCCATCCACCAACCACCTAGAATCTAGAATAAGAGAAGAATCCTTCGTTTTACGGCACTTAAATCCAAACTAACCTTGAGTTAGGTGAATAATATTTGACGAATACCCTAGGACGGGTTTCCAAGTTGACTCCACCCAGTGTTCCAAGGATACTGCAACTAACTTATGATATGAGAACCTGCCGACCAAGGTGCACATGGCCATCGTGCACGTGCCCTCCAACCCAACGTTAGAGCCAAGGATGAAACGTTGTTTCACTTTGTTGGTTTTCCAAGGTTTGAAAAACCTAGGTCCTGGTCTGGGAGTTGAGGGGACATGCAATTGTTCATTTGGAGAAGTCCCAGTAGACGAAATTTCTCTCTTATGATCAGAGGTAAATGAAAAATACCCACCAGGAAGCCTACTACCAGCCAGGGACTTTGAGCCTAGAACAAAACCATCCAGAGTATCAGGGATGGAAGACAGTTTGTTAAGAGTACTGACAGGGAGATGGCAGCTCGCGTAATGTGGTTGATGTTCTGAGGTCTCAGTAAAAAATCCTGCTTGTTTCCAAATGGCCTCATCCATTGAGCTCATTAAAGCATTAACAACTGCTTCCGTCATCTTTGATGAAAATCCGTCACCTCAACCACCTCAAAACAAGAAACAAAGCCTATGCAATAAAGAGGAAGAGATGGCCCGTCAGAATCGAAAAGAAACTAATGAGGAAGGAACGAGCTCACCAAAAGAGTACATAAAAGGGACGTCGAAGGTCCCAAAATCAAGCAGGAGCCGGGCCCAAAGAAAGACAAGTGTGACACTTGGAAAAACCTACACCTACGACATCAAGCTCACTAAAGGTCAGCCTTAAAATACTAGAGACTGACCAGTAAAAAGACAACCTCCTGTGTGATACCAAGCATAACTCCAAGACAACTGTCGACTGATGGGATTGTAGGAGAGTCCTTTCCGAATAGGCTCAGGTCCACACTAAGAACTAGACTAAAAAAGAATAGAAGAAAGAAGTAGCAAGCCTGGGGGATAATAGTCCTCTCAGCACCCTGAGAAAACATCTAAAAAATCCTAGTCTACAAAAAGCCAAAGGGAGTCTGCTGGAAACTTGACTAGCTAGAGGTCCTCCAATGTAATAGTACTCCTAAGAATCAGTCCTCCAGTATCATTCCTCCATTGTTGTAGTCCTCCATTGTAGATATCCTCCATTGTTGCAGACCACTTCTCGAAACACTGACCCTGAATTGTTTATTACTATTGATCTCTAAACCCTCTTTCTCTGTAAACTCTACAAAGCAAGTCATTCATGAGTTTACCTATTAAAAACATATATTTAGAAAACATGTATTTAGATTTGAATTTGTAAAAATAAGATATATATATTTGATCCATGCATGATATGTTTCTACCAAGTTCCAACCACCCGAACCCATTGTAGGCAAATTGAATGATACAGGATCAAACTACCCGTTGATCGATTAGATTCCATCACCACATTGACACATTCCAATACTAGCACCTTCTTCCTCCATCACCAAATATATACATACACATCTCAGGCATTGAGCTTGGCTTAAATACTTATTACTATTCCTTTGATTTTCCCTCCACCATCTTTAATTACCCAGAGAATGGAATGGAACATTTTCACTGCTTTATCCCTATAGAAAACTACTATTTTATGTAATAATAGAGAATTTAATGGGAAACTATTCATAAATGTTGATCTAAATTTCTTTTCCCAATGTCATATTCATAAAATGGTCATAACTAGCGATCAAATTTGAACCCATCCAAGCCCTTCCCTTCCAAAGGGTTTTGGCTAATCAAATAAGTATTAATTAAATTATGTTCTTTAAAACAAAATTAAAATATAAATTTTACACATTAATTAAGAAGGAGACAATTGATAACAATGTTTATAAAGAAGGGTGATTTTTTAATAAGTCATCAAAATTAATTTTACATAATCCATTATGTATTTCATTAGAAGCCATAAAATTGTTTTGATACTAATATGATCTATGGATTGTTGTGGATATACCACTAAACAGTTCATCATGACAAATCTTAAATACTATTGCAAAAATTTTGAGGTTATGCTCTATTATGTTGATCTATAAACCGTCATGGATATTCTAGTGGAATAGTTCGTCACACTAAATCTTAAACTATTATGAAATCTTAGATTTTTTACAGTTTATTTCTATAGATCCCAAATTATTTAATTACTAGCTTTGCTTGAATCTAAGAAATAAATTACATATAAAAATAAAGAACATGCAAAAAATACACACCATCCACACAAATGAACTCAAGATTTGATTTGGGAAACCCAATATGGGAGAAAACCTAGCTAGAAGGTGAGGTCTATGCTCTACTCTATTTGCTTCAGTTATAAAATGCACATGCAAAGGAATGAGAACTCAGTATGGAGTTACCTTTTGACATTGTAAAATAAACAAATGCTACAAAATCCCCCTCCTCTGTTATTCTCAATAAATACCACTCTTAGATGTTTTGCTCAACCATGGAACAAGATACAATGCAAAGAATGGGACCCCTTCTCCTCCTAGCGGCTCGGTATTTAACATAGGTCGATAGCCATATAGGTGTAGGGTTTTGACTTCCTCAACCCTCAATTGCGATAATGTTTTGGACCTTCTAGAATATTCTTGAAATTACACACGTGGCTATCCCCATATGTGTAAATAATGGGAGTTGACATGGCATCCTCTCGTACCCTAGTAGTTAGCACGATAGTTCAACTTGCGGGAGGAATAAATTTTTCATACGAACTATGATTGACACGATTTTTGTGTCATTGGAAAGGTCTCTGAGTGTAGATCAACATCAAGGGGTCCTCATTAAAGATGGGAAATTTTTGACCCCCAAAAATGCCATTTGATGCATCGAAATGGCTCCAGAAGCAAATGAAGTGAAGAAGAAGCTCATGGAGCAAGGAGTGATTCGACCGATCACCTCACCTTGTGAGTCACCTATCATTATAGTACCCAAGAAGGATGGGACTTGGCAGATTTGTATCGATTAAATAACTTTTAAAAAGATTAATCTCAAGAAACAATACCCTCTACCTAGGATCGATGATTTGTTTGACTAGTTGTAACATGCCAAGTACTTCACCAAGTTGGAAAAGAAATCAAGATACCACTAGGTGCGTGTCAAAGAAGAAGACACTTGGAAGACCGTCCTCAAGACAAGGAAAGGTTTGTATGAATGGTTGGTCATGCCATTTGGCTTATGTAATGCACCAGCTACATTTATGTGACTGATGAATGATGTGTTATGCCTATATTTAGATTAATTTCTTATGGTGTGTTTGGATAATATATTGGTTTATATCTCCACCTGGAAAGAGCATATCTCACATCTTATGCAAGCATTATAGACCTTGAAAAAGCACTAGTTGTTAGCTAACCTCAATAAATGTGAGTTTTCTCAGCAGTCATTGGTGTATTTGGGGTATGTTATCGTTGGAGGGGAACTTAAGATAGATCCCGTAAAGATGGAGGCCATCATGAAATGGCCAATTCCTACGACTGACACTGAAGTTAGGCGCAGTTAGGCGCTTTGTTGGGGCATTGTAATACTTGCAGAAGTTCATAGCTTCATTTTCAATAGTAATTTCACCACTCCACGCCATAACAACGAGCGATAAGAGTTTCCAGTGGGGGAAGAATTAGTAGAAGGATTTCGATTAGCTGAAAAATAAAGATTAGTCAAGAACCAGTTCTTGCATTGCCAAACTTGAAAAATCCTTTTGAAGTGGAAACAAATGCAAATGGGTATGCCATGGGAGAAGTTTTGATGCAAGGATGAAGGATTGCATGCTATCATTCTGAAATATTCCTCAACTACCCTACCAATGACAAGGAACTCTATGACTTGGTTCAAGATGTCAAGAAGTAGAAGCACTATATCATGGGAAAGGAGAGCATCATCCACATAGATCACCCAATCGCTATAATATTTGTAGGATCAAAGTAATATACAACAAACAAAACATTACAAGTGGATGGGGTTTTTACAATAGTTTCATCTAGTCATTAAGTATAAGAAGGGTAGCAAAAATAGGTCAACGAACATGCTTTCAAGGCCACCCACATACAAGATTACAACTTTGGGAACTCTGATGCACATGGATCCTTTTACCCTGATGCATACAAAGAGGCATACACATAAGATGATGTCTTCAAGGAGGTGTTTCAAAAACTACAAGGCCAAATTCATTTAGAATAAGGTGATGGTAAGGATGACTATTATCTCCATAATTGGTTACTCTATAAGCTTGACAGGCTTTTTGTTCCTAAAGGTGAAAGATTGCAACTTATCAAGGCTCACACCTCCAAGATTGTAGAACATTTTGGTGTTGGGAAGACAATTGCTAACTTATAGAGACATGTGTACTGACCCGAAATGAAAGAAGATATAACATGGTATATTATGTTGAGATTTTATGTAATTTTGGAAGTTATTCCTAAGTGTAATTGTATTTTCATAACCTCATGGTATATTATGTTGAGATTTTATGTAATTTTGGAAGTTATTCCTAAGTGTAATTTTATTGTTCATAACCTCGAGAAGGTTGACTTGATAATTCATTGTGAAAGGGTTTATTGATAAGTCATGTCTTTTAGGTATTTTAGAGTATAAATAGAGGTTATTTCGAGTCATATTGAAACATCTCATTGAGTATAAGTACAAGAAAGTAGTGCACACTTATCTAGGAGGCTATTCTTGGTTTGTGTCTATTTGGTCTTGGTTTCGTGAAAGAAAATTGTATGGTATTGTACATGTTGGAGGAATCTATACTGAGGAAAGTTTGTAGGGTTTTCTCCCCCTTGAGGGTTTCCTTGAGGATACATCTTGTTTTTATTTGGATATCTATCTTTCAGTTGTGATCCTTTTTTCATATTAAACAATAATGAAAGAATATATACATTATCATCTCTCATACAAAAATTTCAACATGGTATCAGAGCGGGCTGGGCTTGACTCCCTCACAGGAGAGCCCAGGAAAATGAGAGAGATAACTTGAGTCTTGTGTGAATATTACATCTCTCTTAAAAAATCAACAAGAGTTAGAGTTTTTGATTGAGTATGACAGACGTCGCCCCCCCTCACACAACATTCTCCCGCCGTCTCCAAAGAGTGTTATGAGAGTTTGGAATTTTCAATGTTTTGAAAGATTACGACGACGAGTTCTTGTGCTACCAGAGGTACCTACAACATTCACCAATGGAGAGGATGTTTCTGGTGTTCAATCCTCTCTTTCATGACAAGGGAAAATGATGGAATTTAAGGGTTTCGACCACTGAATGCTATGGGGAAAGTCTTTCAAATATTGTCGGAATTGCCTTCGATCGAAAAAACAAGAAAACTTGGAAGAAGATAGAAGAGTCAAAGGAAATTAACAGTAAACTTAAAATTGGTTCACCCTCAGATGCTAATGCTCAAATTGTGAATGAACATTTTCTGTGTTGGTTGATGTGAGAAATGGATTTTTTGAGCAGCTGAATACAATCTACTCCCACCTTATTCATTATGGGAACCCTATTGTATCTTGGGAGGTCGGGGTGTTCAGCGGGTCAAACTCTTTGACAACGATTTCAGAATAACATATCTATGGGTTTATGACATGTCACACCATTCTTGGGAATGTTTGGGCACAACTCAATATTTGAATGAGCTAGACGCTTGCTAGAGAAATGATGCCAACTTGGAATACCACCAACAAGCATTGCCTGACTGTGAAATCGGTTTAGGAAGTGGTGCAGTCGGAGGGAGGTATGGGAGAATATACACAGTGACCGACCCAGGGGATGGCCTTGTGAAATTCAAATTTGACACCTTGTGTTATGGAGTAATCATGTATGCACCTCTGTGGATCATATTCCAGCACATAATGTTGATCAAATTAAATGCGGAATTGATGGTGAACAACTATAAGACCATAGATGGGAGAAGAGCCATTGTGGAAATGGCCTACAGGCCCTGCATCATCGTGCAATATGTGATCCATGTGATAATACAGAGCCTCAACATTCATGAATGCATGTCTTTGAGGTCCGAAATGGTGAAGAGCTCCCCGTATCATACTGGTTACAGGAAAGGATTAGATAGGGACGTGATCGTTGTCTTTGGATCGAGCAACGTCTGGATAGATAATTGCACCATCTATCACTGCACCAATGGGATTATTGATGTGATTAACACATAAACTATGAAAGATATATTTCTTAGAGGCAACACGCACTAGTGGCAATGATTAAACCCTTCTATGGATTCAGAGTCGGGGTTCCATGTAGCAATCTGCTGCACTCTCTTAGCAGCGGGGGCATAATATTGAGGCAACATGTTTATGGATTCTTTACACACATGCTTCATACTAAACATAGAGAAGAATGTTGGTTGATGATGTTTGAAAGAACATTGTTATATCACATCAGATTTTTTCTCATGGAAGCACAAGCCGCATGCTTTAAATCCAAACTAATTCACATTTACTAGTGTTCTTAAAGCATGCACCATTCTAACAGATATGGAACATGGCAAAGAGATTCATGTTTATATCATTAAAACATGAGTTGATTGTGATGTTTTTGTGAGAAGTGCTTTGGTTGACATGTATGGAAAGTGTGAAGATATGGAAAGTGCACGTGAGGTGTTTGGTGAAATTTTTCAGCGAGATGTTGTATTCTGGACTGTGATGATTGCAGCATGTGGTCAACATGGCCATGGCAAGGAAGCCCTTATACTATTTGAAGAAATGCAGTCCACAGGGATGAAACTAGACCACATTTGTTGTTTTATCTGCATGCAACCAAGAGGGCCTAGTGAACAAAGTCCGTGAGTACTTTCACTCCATGAGTCAAGATTATGGCATTATTCAAAGAGTGGAACATTATGCCTGCATGGTGGATCTTCTTGGTCGTGTTGGATGCTTGGATGAGGTATAGAAATTAGTCAAAGAAATCCCACTTGAATGTGGCTCAATGGTGTGGCTGACCTTTCTTGTGGCCTGCAGAGTCCATGGAAATATGGAGAATGAGAACAGTGTGCATTTCTTGCACATAGGAATGAGTATTCTCAACCTCGTTGAGAATTGCTAGCACATTGAAGATAGTCGATTTCTTGTGAATTGAATTTGTCTATTTGAAATTCCTTGTTTTCTTATGAATGGGAGGATGATAATGGAATCAACTATTTTAACTATTTTCGTTGTGTTGAGCCTTACTCTCTTTACGTTCTGGATAAATTACAGTGGAAATGCTTGCTCCATGGAGATGTTCTTGTTATTGTTCTAGGCAAGTTACCATGGATACTTGGTTAGTAGATTGTGATGCTTCTAGGCACATGATAGTTTATTGATATTCTTATACTATGTGACACTCATGGATCTTCTTCATAAATACAAAGGATGAGGTCTTCAATAGATTCTAAGAGTTCAAATCTCAAGTAGAGAAATTAACAGAGAAGAAGATCAAGATCAACACAAATATTTGGCGAGAAGTGATCGAGATGGACATAAGAAGCGGTGACAAACCCTCTGTATTTGAGATCACATGAAGCTTGTGTCAATGTATTGATGTGGTGGTTACTATGATATTGTGTGCTTTGGAAAATGGAAATATTGTCACAAAGTCACAGAGGGAGCATCCAGTGAGGTAGTGTTTATGGATAAATTCGTGAGTGCGGACACAGACCAATCTCCCCAGATCCACCTGGATCTGGAACAAAACATGACAGAATACTACTCTTTCCCTA
>JASDQU010308383.1:46690-57215 GCA_032191745.1 Picea mariana | reverse complement strand
ACTCCTTATATCTATAAATGGATTTACACTATATATTTTCAATTGGTTATCTGTTGGCAATAGAATTGAGCACAATACCTTTACTTTCATTTTATTAAACTGTAACTTACATGCTTCATACGATCATTTACCTTATTTCTCAGGAAATAATCCATCGTGACCATATTTCTCTTACTTTTTAGATACCATGATAATGATAAGGTTGTGGCCCATTTCCTGAAGGAACAACCATGATGCTCTCATCACCTTTACCAAATTTAAATTTCACCATGTTTACAACAACTCTTTGTATGTGAGCAATAATTTTCAAATGAAAATATACCGCCTGGAGGAACATAAATCATAAAATGAATGAACAAATGCCAAAAATAGAACAATATGTAGTGTAAATTGTGTAAGCCTTAATAAGTGGATCTGGCAATTTCTTTCCTTGCAAAGCTCATAGATAGCCTTTCAAACAGGTGTAATATTTATAGGGCCAAAATAGATTAATTGAAAAATGATTACCTTCCATCAATAGTTCCAGACAATCAACTATCAGATTTTATTGCTCTTGTTGCCTCCATACAATTTGTTGCCAAATTTTGAAGGAACATAAAGTTACAGGAATACTACTCATAGAAGAAGACATATGAGTGTTTTAGGTTTCTTATAGTATAATGATACATAAGCATAAGGAAAAAGAAAGAATAAGGTTTATAGTAGGCACTACATGATAGATTTTAAAGTGCACTTTTGACTAGCAACAATCTACTCATATTGGCTGATATTAGCCTTCATAGTTCAACTGAACAGCTCCATTACTAACCAATAATCAATTCTATGAAACATTATTTATTCCATGTGCAGTATTCTTATGCTAACAATTGAACATTCGGAAAGCATCATACATGTCTCATCCATCATGTAGAGGGCAAGGAAAAACTCTCATTCGGGCAGTAGTAGTTTGCAATGAGGGAATTCTTCAAAGTTCACAGTTTATTTAGTCTTCTAGGGATATCAAACATAACATTTGCATGCTTCGAGTCCTCTACTTGCATGGTTGTATTCCAGTTACAAGGATCTGCATCTTGCAACAGTTGCACAACTTCTCTCATAGAAGGTCGCAAAGTTGACAATTTGTGTGTGCAAGACACTGCAATTCTCAAAGATCGAATGATTTCTTCCTTAAATGACTTGGAAATCTTTGAGTCATGAACCACAAATGCATCTTCATTCTCATAGATTTTGTGTGAAGCCAAATAAACATTATCCTTGTTCTCCCTAAACTGTGGTTCAATGGGTTGTTTGCCAGTTATGAGATCCAACAAAACCAGACCAAAACTGTAAACATCGCTCTTCTCTATGACCTTAAAGGAGTATGCATATTATTCCAGAAAAATAGATAAACAAGGTACAATTTAGGGTTCATGCATTTGCAAGAAATATCAATAAAATGAGTATCTCAATAATGTTAAAGATCAAGGACTACAAAACCTATTACAAAAAAACACTACTTAAGATCAGAAAGAAAGCATTGTGTGGGAAACATCAAGGAAGAAAATGGAGCACATAATATGTCAGACAAAATAGCGTAAATACTTACCATGAGCAATATAAATGTGAGTGCCTACAAAAGATGTTGTTGAATCCCGTCTGTTGCAAGCTTGAAGAACTTTTGAAACACCAAAATAAACAATCTTACAATCTAAGTTGGCTCTCTTACAATGTAATTTAGCTCATACAGTTTCAATGACCTGA
This sequence comes from Picea mariana, assembly GCA_032191745.1. Taxonomy (NCBI): domain Eukaryota; kingdom Viridiplantae; phylum Streptophyta; class Pinopsida; order Pinales; family Pinaceae; genus Picea; species Picea mariana. Next base: position 55,475 of record JASDQU010308383.1, on the reverse strand, counting down.
AGCACTCTACAAATCACATCAAATCCAAGTAAAACGTAAAAGTTGCCTCTAGGTGCCCTAAAGAGAGGGCAAGCCCTTGAAAATTTTGAGAACTCTACCCACCCACATGAAGCATAACCTTTCCAACAGATCCATGAATTCATGATGAACATACAAACACATGCACATTATAACAAAAAATCACAACTTACCTCCAACCAAAGGGCATTACTGCCTAGTAGCTAATAAACCAATGTGTATAAACACCAATACTATTGTTCCTCCAACCATTGTGTCTGATTCCTCTCAAACCCAACAATGAATTTTGTAATAAGTCTTTGCAATCGACCTCTTCTTTATCGGTTTCACAGACCCTCTCCCACAACACCTAAAGCCATACGTGTGTGACATCGACTGATTATAATTTTTATATGTGGAATGCATCGAGATCGAGTCCTTGGACTGATTTTTTTTTCTAGAGAGGAACTCCATCTAATTGCGAGAACTTTTGTTGCCATAACCAAACAGAGATCCAAGGAAATTGGTCATTCACAGTCAAATTTAAAGGGTCCCAACCCACTAGACTCTAATCCCATCCGGTCCCAACACGTCGGAGGTCGTGAAACCATAAAGGAATTATGAAGGAATTTCATTGCACTAGAAAATAGAACATATTTGATTTTCATTTACATGTGAGTTTAGGGTTTATTTTGAGTAGATTTCCTTTCTATTTAGAGACATACCTTTAAAACATCAAGATTAGTGTAGAGAAGAAGTAACTCGCAATGATTTTCTGTGCTTAAAAGAGTAAAATGTAAATCCAATTTCTTCACGTTACAATCCAGTGGAAGTATAAACAACAACCCCCTCATAAAATTGAGTCCTATATGTGATATCACCTTTGAAGGAAATTTAATAACTTGATATGTATCAATTTCTAATGCATGTCCTTCATTGTTAACAAATGACCTGCCACCAAACTCTTCCAATTTTGTAGCTTTCTCCAGAACAACTATTAAATCCAGAATACAACATTCATTAACCCTTAAAGAGGTTAATGTTGGAAAGTTTGTGGCTACTGANCGTTGAAATGAGTTTGAATTCCAAGTATAAAAAATCATGTGATTCCCCAAGGGATTCGATGAGTGCTACAATTCCAAATATTCAAAATGCTAGATGTTATATGATGCATTCTAGCCTAGAAAGTTGTCCAACAAACAATTTACCTACTCTTTGAAGGAAACAACCCTGGGATGAATTTGGGCCAAAGCTTCCGCATTTTGGACATTGTCGCTGGAGAAAAGGGAGGTGAGTATAAGCTTGTATTGTTTTATCTTCTGCCTCTGATCAATAACGGAGGCAACACTTTGCAGAGTGCTCTTTATTTCGCCTGCCATCGTCCTTGAATTTTGGTTGCTTGCTCTGTTCGCAGATGGATTTTGCCTCAATCTGTTTGTATGGTAAGAATGTCTTAGGGTGCCTAGACTCTTCAAAAGAAAAAATACAAATGATTTTTTTTAAATACCCTCCTCCACCGCCTCAATAACGATGGCCTAGTTGCCTCTTCCACCGCCTTTCACTGCCCAAAACACATCATCATCAACATTTTGCACTTGCTCATACGTTGTAGTCAGACCTATGTGACATTTTTTAGTTGTTGTGGACACAAGCACATGGCACTTGTTAATATGATGGGGACAGACGACGAAAGACTCTATACAAACCTCCCCTTAAAAGAACGCCTTCGACGTAATTGAAAAACTATTTAAATAATTTAAACAAATAAAAAAACTAATTGTAAAAAATAAAGAAATACAAAAATGTGTAATAAACAAATTAAATACATTAATAATAATAAAAAAAAAAACGGGAAAACAAATATGAGGATATGGGGAGGGGGCAACATCACCCCCCTCCCCAAAACTCCATAAATGAGAATATGGGGAGGGGGCGATGTTGGGGATCATCACCCCCTCCCCATATCCTCATAATTGTTTTTGTTGTTTTCTTTCATTAATGTATTTAATTTGTTGATTATATATATAGTTTTTAATTTCTTTATTTTTTACAATTTGTTTAAATTATTTAAATAGTTTTTAATTTATTATGTGGTTTGGTTTAAATTTTATTTTTTAAATAATTATTTTTGGATTTTTAAATTTTAATGTAGGTTTTTAATTTGCATTTTCATACTTTAAAAAAAAAAAAATTATTTTTGTTGTATTTTGGGTGAATTTTTGTTGTTGTTGTTGTTTTATTTTTATTTTTATTTTTAAATTCTTTTTATTAAATTCTTTTAGGTTAAAAATTATTTTAAATTTTGTTTTTTTAGGGTTTAAAAAAAACATTTTTTTTTAATGTTAATATTTTTGAACTTTTTCTTTATTTTTTTTTTAAATTGGATTATGAATTTTTTTAATAAAAAAAATGTGTTTTTTTTTTCTCGTGTTTTTAAAAGAACATGTTTGTAGAGTTCGTTTCTTTCCTATTTATTTATTTTTTATAAAAAAATAAAATTAATTTAATAAATAATTTTCGAAGTAATGATTTAGGAGTTTTTTTAGGCTTTTATCTTAGATGGTAGAAGTCATCTAGGCCACGATTTCAATTAGGTTGTAATTTTAACTACAAAAAAATCGATGCTACTAGGTAACATCACTTTTCGATTTAAGGGTCAATTTTGAGGTTTTTGTCTGCAATTGTATCGATTCTCAAGGTTGCGATTTCAAACAAGTTGAAATTTTAACCATCCCCCCAAAAAGGGTGCTACTGGTAGCGCCACTTTTTGATTTGGAGGTTGGTTTTGGTGTTTTTGACCAAAAAATACATATTTTTTGGGCCAAAGTTCTCCTTAAGTTAGTAACTATGTTCATGATGTAGTTGTTGAATGACTTTCCATATACTCTGGTCTTGCTACCATTCTATAATTTCTTTTTTCACCCAATCAACTTATAGAATGTAAATAATACAAAGTAAGTCCTCAAAGTCCTCTTCTTTACTTGATGTGGCATACCCAAACATCCTTGTACAGTCTTGGGATAGTGAGATACTTCAATTTTTCCTTTCACCAACTTAAAATCTTTCTCTTATACCTTTGATCATTTTCCCAACCATCTAACTAGGTTGGAATCCACTTTACATATCTCTGATAGCATACTACCTTAATGTCATGCTATTCATCAATTGTTACATGCAAACATACAAAGAAGGCTCATACATACAAATATCACAACATTCCATTCACAACATTAATAACATTAATTCAACATAATCACACATAAACCATATACACTTATCTCTCGAGAATAATTCACCAATTGGTTGCAGATGAAGGATGTTCCACCCAACCATAGGTTTGTTGTTGCCTACCATCTTTCTGCAACAGGGCCATCCCACACTGAGGCTATGAGTTCACAAGGACGAAACGCCTATGGCTCGCTCTAATCCTCCTCACACAACCCATTTTCCCATCATATCACAATCTATTAACTACTACAACAATTCCAATCATGAACTCTCTTTCCCCTTCAACCTGCACAAGCCAAGGAATGGGATAGTTGGAAATATTGTTGTCATTGATGTCAAAGATAGGGGAGACTACAAATGTCCAAGATAAATATTGCAAGATGGAGATTGTTGGCAATATTGTTTTTTAATTTTTGATGCTCAGTTTGAATACCCTATCTTTGAAGACCTTTTTACTTTGAATACATAGATCAAATGGGAGCATAGGTTATATGGTTCAAAAGATTATTCTGAGATATTTCCAATGGTATATGACACTCCTTCTAAATCCATAGGAATGAGGAGATATAAAATATTTTGTCAGGTCAGCCCAGTCAGAAAGTACAAGTCGACCCAACTAGTTTTACAAGTCGGCCCTATAAGTGAACATGAAAACACTATAAATATAGGATAGATGTGCTCATTTGAAGAGCATCCAAGCAAGAAGAGAAAGTACAAGTTTGCAAAAGAGATATGAGGTGCATAAGAGGAGATGGGGAGTATTCTTGGGGTTTAAAGGTGTGCAAGAGAAGTTTTCTTGGAGTTTTAAGGGTGTCGTATGAAGGACTAAGGTCTATGATAATGTAAAGTGTGTTGTTTTGAGGTTGTGATGTTGCATTTTGAAATTATATTCTAGGAATGATGCTATGAGGTTCGCTAGAGAATGAATGCTAAATATGACTAGGGTTTGAAGCTATGTCTAGGGTATGAAGCAAGGAGAGATGTTGGAGCATGAAAATTAAGGGTATGATGATATTGTGAAATGCATTATGTACGAAGCATGTAGGAGAAGTTAGAAGTACTACTATGTGTATGCATATATTAGATTGCTTCCTATATAGGTCTTGATGAGTTGGTGTTCAACTAAAGAGATAGGTGTCTCTAGTAGGTTGGTGCCTACACAATATCTTGTTGAGTTGGTACTCAGTTGAAGAGATTGGTGTCTCTAGTGGGTTGGTGCCTAAAAGATTTGTAATTTTAGGTTGGTTCTTTTGAGACCTTTTCGTGCTTCCATTTTTCCCTTCCACGTTCTATTTTCCCCACTTCTTCACTACATTTCTTTTCCCCCTTCCATACCTTCCCTTATTCCCATTTCCTTTTTTCCCTTCTCTTTTTTCCCTTTTTGGGTTACTATACTTAGCCATATTTCAGTTCGCGGGTTCTCGGGTTGACGGGCTTTCATTTCCATCCACTTACTCATTTCATAAATATGTTACAACACTTAGTCTTTTTCTTCAATTTTGCGGGTTCACGGGTTCAAACACTCACTCTCCTTTTTCTGTGACCCTCACTTTGCACTTCAAGTTCCGTGATCTACATTTTGACCATCACTTAAACTTTAGCCTCGTCACGGGTGTCGGGCTCCAAATTATTTCATTCTTCATGCACACGAGTCCGATCGACCGTTCCTCTACACTTAGTATAATTTTGATCATCTTTACAACTGCTGGTTGGCGGGTTCACAAAAATATTATATTGAAACTCTCTCACACCCATCCCCGCCATTTTGTTGCTTTTCCTAATACACATTAAGTATTGTTTAAATGCTAACAATTGTTGTATAAGCCCCGAAAATATCGTCATTAATGGCGAAAGGATCGGGGAATACTTCATTAAAATCTCATTTAATATTCATTTTCAAAGGGATTAAAATATCATTACCTTTCCAAAAAGGTTTATTTGAGATCATTATTCAGCTGAAGAAATAATGATCCGAGATCTTTTCATCAAGTGACTTATAAAGAATTGCATTAAATGAGCATAAATTAAAATACACCATTAAAGAAGGAAAAGCTAAATAATGAAGAGACATAAGTATCAAATTTGAACACAAAAAACTTGATAATGGAGTTCGTCCCTGGTGGACTACGTCTCCGGGTCCTGCTCTCAAATGGGTAGGCCTTTTTATTAACTCAACAAAAGAATTTGGCAAAATACATAAGTATACCTCATTCTGAAATCAAGTTGCAGAGGTTTTGCTCAGATCATAAAACAGACAACACCATTGAATTTGTGGCGTCAAATTACCCAAAAATGACTCTCTCGACGCTTCAATCCGACTCTAACCCTCCCAGGCCCAAGAGAAACACTGTCTCGATTTATGTGCCTTGCAACCTGTAATAAATGTTGAGACTGTCTCGAAATTCGTCTCGGTCTGTACCTTCGCGCCCCTCCCTCCTGCACTGGGTAGATGCCAATTTTTAAATAAAAATTGCGGCGATACAAACAATGGGAGGTCGTTGGCCTAGCGGTTGGCGGACTATAGTTAAGGCAGATATAGAGGGGGAGGTTCCGGGGTCGAGCCCGCGGGCCTCCCCTTTTGGGTATTCGTTGTAACAATATATATATTTGAATGTGGTTGTTTCTAGCTAACTTTAGTAGTGGTTAAATATAACGATTGGTTTCCATATTTGGTGGGGTCTCGCCGAATTTGGCGGACTCGCCAACCCTTTTAATATTTTTTTTTTTTGAAAATTCTTTCTGGGGTTGTCATTGGGCATTTGCCCACTGCCACGTGGCAACCCATGACTGGGCCACATGGCAGCCAACCATTGGGCCACGTCAACCATTGTACAATCACCCTGCCATGTCAATGTACGGTCTGCCAACTCAGCTTGCCACGTCATCGTACGGTCTACCACATGGTTGTTGGGACTTCCAAGTGGTGTAATTTTACTAGTCCACGAAATGACCCGAAAATGCCAAATATGAGTGACACATGACAGCCTCTGGTGTTGTCAGATCACCATGTTGATGTCATCATGACACATGTCACCTCCTGTGCATGCCACATATGTTGTACGGATGTTGACGTTAGCGGTATGGATGTTGGTTGGGCTAGGTTGACCAAACTTTGACCGCGAATATCTTTCGATCCGTAACTCCGTTTAACGAACCGTTTGCACCGTTGGAAAGCTTGCAACGTGCTCTTCGTGATGATTTCATTTCCACTGATTTTTAAGGACTTTGAATTTTTTCCCTTTCTTTGTCTGCTGAGGCAATTATGAGCTTCCTGAGTTACTTCTGTGAGTTTTGAGTTGTCCTTAGTCTTCTTTGGATCCTTTTTGGATCACACATTCCCACTAAGAGCTTTTTGGACCACCAAAAGCTTTCATCAATCAATAGGTAAGTGAGGGAAGAGTTCCCTCACCTTGTCCTTCTCATTCCACTTTGCCTTGCATGGACATGTGCCCTTTAAGCCTACTCGAAGATAATCAACATCACCCATGCGTGAAGTCCTCGTTCTTCTATCTAGGATGATATATTCCTTTAACTCATCCAAGTACTCAGGAGCAAACTCATCAACTAAAGGTATTGAAACTTCCTCATCCTGATCCATGATCATGGGAGGCTAAAAAAGTTTCAAGTTCTCTACATTTACAACCGAGTAAATCTGCATATAAGGTGGAAGATCCAAACGAAAAGCATTGGTATCACTTTTCTCCAAAATAGTGAAGGGTCCATAATGAATGGACTTGAGTTTGTTGCCTTCACCCTTCAATCTCTCCTTGCTAATGTGGATCCATACCTGGTCTCCAACCTAGAACTGATGATCAACTCTGTGTTTGTCATGCCGAGCTTTATACCATGCTTGAATTTTCTCCAACTATTCCTTGACTGCTTGGTGTACCTGTTGGATCTTCTGGATGAACTTGCGGGCTCTGTCTTCATTTCTTTCTTCATTTGAATCAACATCTCTCCCATACATCAAGTCCAAAGGAACTTTAGGTAGGTACCCAAAACACTAAGTGGAGGAATGTGAGGCTCGGATGTAAGCATGTTGTACATAGGGTATCTATTCATCCCATAACTTGGAATGCTTGCTGCAGTAGCCTTGAAGAAAAAATACCATTATTCGGTTTACAACCTCTATTTGTCCGTTGGTTTGTGGATGGAAAGCAATGCTCCTCTTCAATTTGGTGTCCATCATTCTCCACAAGCTTGTCCAAAAATCCCCAAGGAATCGAGTATCTCGATCCGAGATAATGGATGTGGGTAACCCAAAGTGAACCCAAACATATTGAAAGAAGAGATTAGCAGTCTGCTCAGCAGTGATATGCTTTTTACATGGCATTAAGATACACATTTTGCTGAACCTATACACTACAACATACAAATAGTCACGACCCCCTTTTGACATTGGTAAACCCCCTACAAAATCCATGAAGATACTTTCCCATGGATGGGATGGAACAAGAAGTTGTGAGTATAGCCCCAGTTTTCTATTAGTGGGCTTACAAGTAGAGCACATCACACACCCCTTTACATATTTAGTTACAATTGCTTTCATTTGAGGCCAGTAACAAAACCTCTGCAAATGAGCCATAGTTTTTCCTACCCCAAAATGCCCAGACACAAGAGAAGTGTGAGCTTCTCGTATTACATGGACTCATTCACTTGTAGGAATACATAACTTTCCAAGATGGTAGAGTAGTCTTCCCTGCAGACAATAGTTATCTACCTGTGCACCATGGGTTAGATTCTCATATACTTCTTTAAAATATTCATCAATGACATATTGTTCCACATAGCTATCATGAGATAAAGAAGTATTCTTCAATATAATAGAAGCAACAATAGGAGGTCTAGAAAACATATCAAATACCTTGTTACTTGTACCCTTTTTGTACTTGATTACCCAATGAAATTGTTGTAGAAAACCCATCCATCTGTAATGTCGTGATTGTTGCAGTTTGGTTTGTGCTTGGAGATACTGAAGGGTTGGTGATCTGTATGTATGATTGTTTCCTTCCCTGACAAGTAGTGTTTCCATTTCTTCATGCTTTGAACTAATGCATACAACTCTTTATCATATGTAGGATAGTTAACAACAGCTTGGTTAAAAGTTTCAAAGCGGTAACATATAGGCTTACGATATTGCATCAATACTGCACCCATGGCGTATCTGCTGATATCTATCTCGATCTCAAAGTGTTGTTGAAGATTCGACAATGATAATAGTGGTGCGGTACTGATCTTTTCCTTCAAAGTGTCGAAATCTTTTTGTTGCTTTCCCCCCCACTGAAAAGTGTTCTTCACACTGGTTAAGTTAGCATGCAAAGGAGCTTCTATAAAGGAGAAATTTGAAATGAACCTCCTCCAATACTGGACTGCACCTAAGAATCTTTGTATCTCGGTTACACTTTTGGGCTCAAGCCAATTTACAATTACATCAATCTTGGAAGGATCAATTTTTAATTTTCCTTCTCCTTCAATATTGTTGAAATAATGTAACTGCGAAGAGCATTCTTATTATTTTGTTATTTGATTAAATCCCCATTGTGGATTAATCATGTCATTA
>JASDQU010308383.1:23904-36998 GCA_032191745.1 Picea mariana | reverse complement strand
TGCTTTTTTTCTCGTGTTTTTAAAAGAACATGTTTGTAGAGTTCGTTTCTTTCCTATTTATTTATTTTTTATAAAAAAATAAAATTAATTTAATAAAAAAATTTCAAAGTAATGATTTCGGAGTTTTTTTTAGGCTTTTATCTGAGATGGTAGAAGTCGTCTAGGCCACGATTTCAATTAGGTTGTAATTTTAACTACAAAAAAAATCGATGCTACTAGGTAACATCACTTTTCGATTTAAGGGTCAATTTTGAGGTTTTTGTCTGCAATTGTATCGATTCTCAAGGTTGCGATTTCAACCAAGTTGAAATTTTAACCATCCCCCCAAAAAGGGTGCTACTGGTAGCGCCACTTTTTGATTCGGGGGTTGATTTTGGTGTTTTTGACCAAAAAATACATATTTTTTGGGCCAAAGTTCTCCTTAAGTTAGTAACTATGTTCATGATGTAGTTGTTGAATGACTTTCCATATAGTCTGGTCTTGCTACCATTCTATAATTTCTTTTTGCACCCAATCAACTTGTAGAATGTAAATAATACAAAGTAAGTCCTCAAAGTCCTCTTCTTTACTTGATGTGGCATACCCAAACATCCTTGTACAGTGTTGGGATAGTGAGATACTTCAATTTTTCCTTTCACCAACTTAAAATCTTTCTCTTATACCTTTGATAATTTTCCCAACCATCTAACTAGGCTGGAATCCACTTTACATATCTCTGATAGCATACTACCTTAATGTCCTGCTATTCATCAATTGTTACATGCAAAGATACAAAGAAGGCTCATACATACAAATATAACAACATTCCATTCACAACATTAATAACATTAATTCAACATAATCACACATAAACCATATACACTTATCTCTCGGGAATAATTCACTAATTGGTTGCAGATGAAGGATGTTCCACCCAACCATAGGTTCGTTGTTGCCTACCATCTTTCTGCAACAGGGTCATCCCACACTGAGGCTATGAGTTCACAAGGACGAAACGCCTATGGCTCGCTCTAATCCTCCTCTCACACAACCCATTTTCCCATCATATCACAATCTATTAACTACTACAACAATTCCAATCAATGAACTCTCTTTCCCCTTCAACCTGCACAAGCCAAGGAATAGGATAGTTGAAAATATTGTTGTCATTGATGTCAAAGACAGGGGGAGACTACAAATGTCCAAGATAAATATTGCAAGATGGAGATTGTTGGCAATATCGTTTTTTAATTTTTGATGCTCAGTTTGAATACCCTATCTTTGAAGACCTTTTTACTTTGAAGACATAGATCAAATGGGAGCATAGGTTATATGGTTCAAAAGATTATTCTGAGATATTTCCAATGGTATATGAAACTCCTTCTAAATCCATAGGAATGAGGAGATATAAAATATTTTGTCAGGTCGGCCCAGTCATAAAGTACAAGTTGACCCAACTAGTTTTACAAGTCGGCCCTATAAGTGAACGTGAAAACACTATAAATATAGGATAGATGTGCTCATTTGAAGAGCATCCAAGCAAGAAGAGAAAGTACAAGTGCACAAAAGAGATATGAGGTGCGTAAGAGGAGATGGGGAGTATTCTTGGGGTTTAAAGGTGTGCAAGAGAAGTTTTCTTGGAGTTTTAAGGGTGTCGTATGAAGGATTAAGGTCTATGATGATGTAAAGTGTGTTGTTTTGAGGTTGTGATGTTGCATTCTGAAATTATATTCTAGGAATCATGCTATGAGGTTCGCTAGAGAATGAATGCTAAATATGACTAGGGTTTGAAGCTATGTCTAGGGTATGAAGCAAGGAGAGATGTTGGAGCATGAAAATTAAGGGTATGATGATATTGCGAAATGCATTATGTACGAAGCATGTAGGAGAAGTTAGAAGTGCTACTATGTGTATGCATATATTAGATTGCTTCCTATATAGGTCTTGTTGGGTTGGTGTTCAACTAAAGAGATAGGTGCCTCTAGTAGGTTGGTGCCTACACAATATCTTGTTGAGTTGGTACTTAGTTGAAGAGATTGGTGTCTCTAGTAGGTTGGTGCCTACAAGATTGTAATTTTAGGTTGGTTCTTTTGAGACCTTTTCGTGCTTCCATTTTTCCCTTCCACGTTCTATTTTCCCCACTTCTTCACTACATTTCTTTTCCCCCTTCCATACCTTCCCTTATTCCCATTTCCTTTTTCCCTTCTCTTTTTTCCCTTTTTGGGTTACTATACTTAGCCATATTTCAGTTCGCGGGTTCCCGGGTTGACGGGCTTTCATTTCCATCCACTTACTCATTTCATAAATATGTTACAACACTTAGTCTTTTTCTTCAATTTTGCGGGTTCGCGGGTTCAAACATTCACTCTCCTTTTTCTGTGACCCTCACTTTGCACTTCAAGTTCCGTGATCTACATTTTGACCATCACTTAAACTTTAGCCTCGTCACGGGTGTTGAGCTCCAAATTATTTCATTCTTCATGCACACGAATTTGACCGACCGTTCCTCTACACTTAGTATAATTTTGATCATCTTTACAGCCGCGGGTTGGCGGGTTCACAAAAATATTATATTGAAACTCTCTCACACCCATCCCCGCCATTTTGTTGCTTTTCCTAATACACATTAAGTATTGTTTAAATGCTAACAATTGTTGTATAGGCCTCGAAAATATCGTCATTAATGGCGAAAGGCTCGAGGAATACTTCATTAAAATCTCATTTAATATTCATTTTCAAAGGGATTAAAATATCATTACCTTTCCAAAAAGGTTTATTTAAGATCATTATTCAGCTAAAGAAATAATGATCCGAGATCTTTTCATCAAGTGACTTATAAAGAATTGCATTGAATGAGCATAAATTAAAATACACCATTAAAGAAGGAAAAGCTAAATAATGAAGAGACATAAGCATCAAATTTGAACACAAAAAACTTGATAACGGAGTTCGTCCCTAGTGGATTAGGCCTCCGGGTCCTGCTCTCAAATGGGTAGGCCTTTTTATTAACTCAACAAAAGAATTTGGCAAAATACATCAGTATACCTCATTCTGAAATCAAGTTGCAGAGGTTTTGCTCAGATCAGAAAACAGACAACACAATTGAATTCGTGGTGTCGAATTACCCAAAAATGACTGTCTCGACGCTTCAATCCGACTCTGACCCTCCCAGGCTCAAGAGAAACACTATCTCGGTTTTTGTGCCTTGCAACCTGCAATAAATGTTGAGACTGTCTCGAAATTTGTCTCGGTCTGTACCCTCGCGCCCCTCCCTCTTGCACTGGGTGGATGCCAATTTTTAAATAAAAATTGCGGCGATACAAACAATGGGAGGTCGTTGGCCTAGCGGTTGACGGACTATAGTTAAGGCAGATATAGAGGGGGAGGTCCTGGGGTCGAGCCCGCGGGCCTCCCCTTTTGGGTATTTGTTGTAACAATATATATATTTGAATGTGGTTGTTTCCCGCTAACTTTAGTAGTGGTTAAATCTAACGGTTGGTTGCCATATTTGGTGGGGTCCCGCCGGATTTGGCGGACCCACCAACCCTTTTAATATTTTTTTTTTTTGAAAATTCGTTCTGGGGTTGTCATTGGGCATTTGCCCACTGCCACGTGGCAGCCAACCATTGGGCCACGTCAACTATTGTACAATCACCCTGCCATGTCAACGTACGGTCTGCCAACTCAGCTTGCCACGTCACTATACGGTTTACCACATGGTTGTTGGGACTTCCATGTGGTGCAATTTTACTAGTCCACGAAATGACCCAGAAATGACAAATATGAGTGACACATGACAGCCTTTGGTGCTGCCACATCACCATGTTGATGTCAGCATGACACGTGTCATCTTCTGTGCATGCCACATATGTTGTACGGATGTTGACGGCAGCAGTATGGATGTTGGTTGGGCTAGGTTGACCAAACTTTGACCGCGAATATCTTTCGATCCGTAACTCCGTTTAACGAACCGTTTGCACAGTTGAAAAGCTTGCAACGCACTCTTCGTGATGATTTCATTTTCACTGAGTTTTGAGGACTTTGAATTTTTTCCCTTTCTTTGTCTGCTGAGGCAATTATGAGCTTCCTAAGTTGCTTCTATGAGTTTTGAGTTGTCCTTAGTCTTCTTTGGATCCTTTTTGGATCACGCATTCCCACTAAGAGCTTTTTGGACCACCAAAAGCTTTCATCAATCAATAGGTAAGTGAGGGAAGAGTTCCCTCACCTTGTCCTTCTCAATCCACTTTGCCTTGCATGGACGTGTGCCCTTTAAGCCTACTCGAAGATAATCAACATCACCCCTGCGTGAAGTCCTCGTTCTTCTATCTAGGATGATATCTTCCTTTAACTCATTCAAGTACTCAGGAGCAAACTCATCAACTAAAGGTATTGAAACTTCCTCATCCTGATCCATGATCATGGGAGGCTAAAAAAGTTTCAAGTTCTCTACATTTACAACCGAGTAAATCTGCATATAAGGTGGAAGATCCAGACAAAAAGCATTGGTATCACTTTTCTCCAAAATAGTGGAGGGTCCATAATGAATGGACTTGAGTTTGTTGCCTTCACCCTTGAATCTCTCCTTGCTGATGTGGATCCATACCTGGTCTCCAACCTGGAACTGATGATCAACTCTGTGTTTGTCATGCCGAGCTTTATACCGTGCTTGAATTTTCTCCAATTGTTCCTTGACTTCTTGGTGTACCTGTTGGATCCTTTGGATGAACTTGCGGGCTCTGTCTTCATTTCTTTCTTCATTTGAATCAACATCTCTCCCATACATCAAGTCCAAAGGAACTTTAGGTAGGTACCCAAAACACTAAGTGGAGGAATGTGAGGCTCGGATGTAAGCATGTTGTACATAGGGTATTTGTTCATCCCATAACTTGGAATGCTTGTTGCAGTAGCCTTGAAGAAAAAGTACCATTGTTCGGTTTACAACCTTTGTTTGTCCGTTGGTTTGTGGATGGAAAGCAATGCTCCTCTTCAATTTGGTGTCCATCATTCTCCACAAGCTTGTCCAAAAATCCCCAAGGAATCGAGTATCTCGATCCGAGATAATGGATTTGGGTAACCCAAAGTGAACCCAAACATATTGAAAGAAGAGATTAGCAGTCTGCTCAACAGTGATATGTTTTTTACATGGCATTAAGATACACATTTTGTTGAACCTGTACACTACAACATACAAATAGTCATGACCCCCTTTTGACATTGGTAAACCCCATACAAAATCCATGGAGATACTTTCCCATGGATGGGATGGAACAAGAAGTGGCGAGTATAGCCCCAGTTTTCTATTAGCGGGCTTACAAGTAGAGCACATTCCACACCCCTTTACATATTTAGTTACAATTGCTTTCATTTGAGGCCAGTAACAAAACCTCTGCAAATGAGCCATATTTTTTTCTACCTCCAAATGCCCAGACACAAGAGAAGTGTGAGCTTCTCGTATTACATGGACTCATTCACTTGTAGGAATACATAGTTTTCCAAGATGGTAGAGTAGTCTTCCCTGCAGACAATAGTTATCTACTTGTGCACCATGGGTTAGATTCTCATATACTTCTTTAAAATATTCATCAATGGCATATTATTCCACATAGCTATGATGAGATAAGGAAGTATTCTTCAATATAATAGAAGCAACAATAGGAGGTCTAGAAAACATATCAACTACCTTGTTACTTGTACCCTTTTTGTACTTGATTACCAAATGAAATTGTTGTAGAAAACCCATCCATTTGTAATGTTGTGATTGTTGCAGTTTGGTTTGTTCTTGGAGATACTGAAGGGTTGGTGATCTGTATGTATGATTGTTTTCTTCCCTAACAAGTAGTGTTTCCATTTCTTTGCACTTTTAACTAATGCATACAACTCTTTATCATATGTAGGATAGTTAACAACAGCTTGGTTAAAAGTTTCAAAGTGGTAACATATAGGCTTATGATATTGCATCAATACTGCACCCATGGCGTATTCACTGGCATCTGTCTCGATCTCAAAGGGTTGTTGAAGATTCGACAATGATAATAGTGGTGCGGTACTGATCTTTTCCTTCAAAGTGTCGAAAGCTTTTTGTTGCTTTCCCGCCCACTGAAAAGTGTTCTTCACACTGGTTAAGGCATGCAAAGGAGCTTCTATAAAGGAGAAGTTTGAAATGAACCTCCTCCAATACTGGACTGCACCTAAGAATCTTTGTATCTCGGTTACACTTTTGGGCTCAGGCCAATTTACAATTACATCAATCTTGGAAGGATTAATTTTTAATTGTCCTCCTCCTTCAATATGACCTAATTACACAAGTGTAATCTTACCAAATTCATATTTGGACAGTTTTACATACAACTTTTCCCTTTGCAAAGTATCCAATACTTGCTTTACATGTCTCACATGTTCATCCAAAGTCCCGCTAAAAATACTAATGTCATCTAAATATACAATCACAAAATCATCTAGAAAAGGCCTGAATACATCATTCATCACACACATGAAAGTTGTCAGAGCATTACAAAGCCCAAACGACATAAATAACCACTCAAACAATCCCTGTTTGGTTTTAAAGGCAGTCTTCCATGCATCGTGTTATGCAACCTTGATCTGATTGTATCCACTACGCAAATCCAACTTAGTGAAATAAACAACATTCTTTAACTGATCAAGTAAATCATCTATACAAGGAAGAGGGTATCGTTTTTTCACTATGATTTTATTTAAGGCCCGGTAATCGACACACATTCACCATGTTCCATCCTTCTTTGGCACCATCACGATCGGAGAACCACAAGGAGATGAGCTGAGCTTGATGACGCCTTGATCCAATAAGCCTTGTACCTTCTTTTTGATCTCTGTCATCTCCACAACTGACATCCTGTACATGCCCACATTAGGAAGAGGAGAATCCTGTTGAAGATGTATTTCATGTTGGATTTCCCTCTTAGGAGGTAATCCATCTGGTTCCTTGAAAATATCATCATACTTAGAAACAATATCAATTAATTCTTTCCTATGAGAAGGATCACATCCTTGGAAAGCGTCAGATGTTCTGACATCTTTCTCCTTTACGACCATGAGTACATATCTCTTATTAGTGTTTATGAGTCTCTTCATTTGTCCTACACTAACAAGTGTTGTGTTTACCCTAGTGCCGTGAGCTCTAATAATATATTCCACTCCCCCCTTAGTAAGGTGGTATTTTTTCTCATGACGAAAGAAGACTGCTTTTCTATCATAAAGATAAGGACTTCCCAACACTATGCCACATATATCAAGTGATACAACATCCAAATCCACTTCATCAATCAACTTTGAAGAAATAGAAAATATGACCCTACATTGTTTGGTGACATTAAGTTTTGCTTTATCACATACCCACCCAAGAGGATAAGGCTTTGGATGTGGTTTCGTTTCAAAATCCATCTTTTTGACAAGTGCTTCAGATATCAAGTTTACTTGAGAACCCAGATCAAACAATGTATCTATCTTAGTGTGTTTAGATACAACTCTTATGTGAAATAATTCATTCCTCTTTCGTTCATCATCATGAGATTCATTATTGAAATTTTAACTATCATGAAGGGAATCTTTACCTTGTACTCCAACCGTTGTGATAATTCCTTCGTCTCCTGAATCGGAACCAAGATCTTGTTGCACCGTAGCAACGGTGTTGTCTTCCCCTTTCCATTGAATTGTTTCAGTCTCTTCTCTGAATGTAGTTTCCAATAGTGTTCATCATTGTGACCACTTTTCTTGCAATGAGTGCAAGATGGATTTCCTCCTTCTCTTGTCACTGTGGCGGTCTTCTTGTCCTTCCTTTTAAACTTCTTAAATGGCTTATGTGGGAGATTGGAAGGTTTCTTTGTGGGATCTTCTTGAACATGCCTCCCTTGTTCTCAAGGTGAGTGGCTTGCACACAAACTTCGTCGAGACTGGTGGGGTTAAACAATAACAAAGTATGATGAATATAACTGTGAAGTGTGCCAATATACTTCATTAAAGTTTCATAAGAATCCAAAGGAATGTTTAATGCAAGAGCTTTCTTCCTAAATTCTTCTGTGAAACTTTGTACAATTTGACCTTTACTTTGCCTTAGAGTTTGCCATTCCATCATTTCTTTATGTAAATAACCCAGTGGATAAAATTGCTTTCTTATCGTTGATTTAAATTACAACTATGAGGAAAGAAGATTACCACACTTACTTCTGTCCTGAAGTTTGCTCTCCCACCATACGAGAATGGTGCCTTCCAACCGAAGAGAAGCCAATTGCACTTTAACTTCCTCTTCATTAATATGTTGAACACGACAATATACTTCAACATGTCGGATCCAATTATCTAGCTTCTCAGGATTAGCATCTCCATTAAACATAGGTAAAGCAAATTTTACATCAAGCTTTAATAATGGTTTCTTAAAAGAGGTTGTATGGCTAAAATGATGAGAATGTTCAGAGGAAGAAGAACTAGAACCTGATGGCGAAGATGGAGGCTTGGGAGGGTCTCCTCCAACCCCTTGATTTACCGAAGCATCATCATCAACATGTGCTTCCTTTTTCTTCCCTTTCTTCTTCATTCTCTTCTCGTAATCTCCATACATTCGTTCGACCATTCTGACATGCGATAAAAGATCATATGGAAGTTTTTCTCCTGTTCATCATGCTTGTCCTCTTCTGCCATTTTCTTCCTTCGGGATGCACGACCAACTTCGGGATTGAAAGTATTAAGAGTTCCTTCGCCCTGTTTATGCTTGGCCCTAGTAAGCATTCGCACTCAATAATTCAAGTCAAAGATGACTGCTCTGATACCAACATGATCCAGGATATTTTCATCGAGTGACTTATAAAGAATTGCATTAAATGAGAATAAATTAAAGTACACCATTACAGAAGGAAAAACTCAATAATGAAGAGACATAAACATCAAATATGAACACAAAAAACTTGATAACAGAGTTCATCCCTAGTGGACTACTTCTCTAGGTCATGCTCTCAAATGGGTAGGCCTTTTTATTAACTCAGCAAAAGAATTTGGCAAAATACATAAGTATACATCAATTTGAAATCAAGCTGCAGAAGTTTTGCTCAGATCAGAAAAAAGACAACACTATTGAATTCGTGGCGTCGAATTACCCAAAAATGACTGTCTCCACGCTTTCAATTCGACTCTAACACTCCTAGGCCCAAGAGAAACTTTGTCTAGGTTTTCGTGCTCAACAACCTACAATAAATGTTGAGATTGTCTTCAAATTCGTGTTGATCCGTAACCTCGCGTGCCTCCCTCCTGCATTAGGCGGATGTCGATTTTTAAATAAAAATCGCTGCGATACAAACAATGGGAGGTCGTTGGCCTAGCGGTTGGAAGACTATAGTTAAGGCAGATATAGAGGGGGAGGTCTCGGGGTCGAGCCTGCGGGCCTCCCCTTTTGGGTATTCGTTGCAAAAATATATATATATTTGAATGTGGTTGTTTCCCGCTAACTTTAGTACTGCTTAAATCTAACGGTTGGTCGCCAGATTTGGCGGACCCACCAACCCTTTTAATATACTTTTTTTTGAAAATTCGTTCTCGGGTTGTCATTGGGCATTTTCCCACTGCCACGTGGCAACCCATGACTAGGCCACGTGGAAACCAACCATTGGTACACACAAACCACTGTACAATCACCCTTCCATGTCAGCGTACTCAACTGCCACATCATTCACCACGTCACCGTATGGTCTGCCACGTGGCTGTACGAATTAGTCCACGAAATGACCCGAAAATGCCAAATATGAGTGACACGTGGCAACATGTCACCTCCTGCGCATGCCACGTATGTTGTACGGATGTTGATGCCATTTGTATTGATGTTGATGTCAGCAATATGGATGTTGACTCATCCCTCAACTGACTGGGCTAGGTTGACCAAACTTTGACCGCGAGTATCTTTCGATCCGTAACTCTATTTGACGAGTTGTTTGTGCCGTTGGAAAGCTTGCGACGCGCTCTTTGCGGTGATGTCATTTTCACTGAGTTTTGAGGACTTTGAATTTTTTCCCTTTCTTTATTTGCTGAGGCCATTCTAAGCTTCCTGAGTTGCTTTTATGAGTTCTGAGATGTCCTTAGTCTTCTTTGGATCATTTTTGGATCAAATAGTTCCGCCAACTTAATGGCAACATCAACTCGACAATAGTTCTATTGTGACACTTTGAATATTTTTGGCCACGAAGATCAAAACTTCTAGTGGTCGAGAGCATACCGATATTATTCCTCCCCTGGTACTGCACATAAAGACGAGAATGTAATTTGGACATCTGGAATTGCTCGTGCTGGTTGTGTTCCTAAGGTTTTCGATTGTAAGGAAATCGTTGCATGGTGCATGGACAAATACGTATCGAATCAAATAATCATACAACTCCAGGGACATTCTCTGATTTCTCTTTCACTTCAAGTCTTCCGCCATATGTTAAAGCTGCCAAAGCTGGCTCTTACTTTCAAAGGTGAAGATTGCAGAGAATTCTTGAAGAAGCATAATAATGCGCTTGACCTCCTGCCTAAGTACTTGGATAATATCGCATCTGTCCCAACAGACATAACCAGAATCCAGATTGAATCTCTAAATAATCCCTATCGATAAATTGTATGGCTATTTACCAGAGTAACAGGTCAGGAGAACACTACTTCTATATCTTGGATAATTTTATATATTCTGTATTTTACAGTCCAAGAACATCCTATTTTGATAGGGGAAAGCTCATTTCTATCGAAATCTCTTCTCAATTGTCACATTACAAAAAAGATAGAAAATTCTTTATGGCCTCTTATTTGATATTTGCCATCGTGCACTGTTGCCAATTCCAAAACTTGACCATCAATAAAAGGGTAAATTGTGAAGCAGATCCCATTACCTTTTGGTATCAGGCACTATGGAGGCATAAAACCCCTTTATTTTTCTATGAAGTGTATAATGACTTTGTTTTAGTCTTCAAAAAACTTTTGTTGGGTGAAAACACTCCGAAGATATCTGTTGAAGCTAACAAATTTTTAGAGAAAAAGGGGACAATAGAGAAAACAAAGAATCATAATATCATAAGGATATTCTGCTCAAAAGAAAATCCTTCTTTCCTTCTGTATTATGTACCCGATAAATTATTCATTACAAAGGTGGCAAAGCAATATAATTTATGGTTGCACTTTTTCCATGAAAAAAGGAAAAAAATAGTTTATTCCCCTGCCATGGAAGATTGGAGAGTTTGTTTTCAGAAATATAAATAAAATTGATGAATTTGCAAATCATTTTAGCAATGCGAGTTTAAAGTATACTGAAAAGATCAAAGGTTTTGATCCAAACAAAATATTTGTTGGACATACGCTATCAGTAGCGTTCAATAACTATTTCATTCAAACCGTCTTGAGCGAAGAAGAAGAAGTTAACAACCAAAGCACTCCTGTACATAATATTGACGATTTAGAAACATTACTTAGCAGTAATGATCTTTACAAGCAAAAGGGAAAAAGTCCCAGTGAAAGAAGTTCTCAATCTCCAGTTGTCACTCCTAAGTATACTACCTCCAGGAGCAGTGCTCTAACATCGCACCCAGTTAAAAAGACTGTCAACAATAGTTCCAATGGAGGAGGAGATAATAATCCTCTCTATGGAAAAATTGAAAGTTCACACAAGTTGCACGTGAGAAAGAAGAGAAAAACCCCAGTGCAAGAGGAAGAAAATAATCTTATAGAAAATGATATTCAAAGCTTTTCCTTGGAAGATATGGAACTAGAAGCAGACATTGAAAAAATATTTCCTGCAATAGAACATCAGGAGCATATTGCTCAGCAAGATTCTTTACTAGAAGTTATTGGGAATGAAACCTTTAGTGAGGAAGAATCTTTCACTTTTCAGAGCGTTGTTTTTGACAAAGAATCTAAAAAGCTGATTGTAGAAAGAATTGACCAAAAAACTAAGAAAGGAAAAGCTCACTTAGAGGTTGACCTCAAGGATATGCGACCGTCCCAGATTTCCAAAATTCATAGGGCAACTGGGGACACGCTTGACAACTCTATTGATGGTTTAAATGTTGAGAATGCCGACTTAAAGGAGAAGATCAAAGAATTGGAGACGCCTTGATGCCTCTTCCCATCTTGGCCAGTCCTTTGACAATGATTAAACCAACTACACTTGGTATCAAGTTAAAGGGATCATCAAGTTTTCTTTCAACGGTTCAAAATTATGTTGAGAAACATATTAAAAAGAGAATGTCATTGATAATAAAGGCCTGAGAGGTATCTAAATATATTGTTTCTTTTGGTTCAAGAGCACATGCATTTCATGAGTATCTCCAAGCTGATTTTAAGAATGAAGAAGGATTTTACACAGATGGTGTTTTACCATTTGGGATAAAAGTCTCAAACATGACAAAATTAAAGAGGAGAGAAGAAGATCCGCCTTCTCTTAGTCGGATCAAACAACTAAATGCATGTTGGAAAGAAAAGACCAAGAACTTGAGAAACATTGTCCAAGCATGTAATGAAGCTATAGTGAAAAGAGAAGAATTATTCAGAAGGCTCACAGAAATAGATTTGAACTTGCATCCCTTTTCCAACCATAATGCTTCTTGGGTTAGCCATTTGAACTTGCGTCCCTATTCCAACCATAATGTTACACGAGATGAGATCAAACACTACATCATACTAATTGTTGTGGCTCGAACGAGAGGACTTTGTATTGAAAACTCCCATCCTATCCACCCTCCATATCTATGCTCTCAACATGTGTGATCCTGCCTTCATACATTATGTAACATGTATAATCTTACCTTCATACATTGTGTAAAACTTATCCTTGCTTCACATAATAACACACACCGCATCTAAAAACATTGCATACTTGTCCTTACTTCACATAATAACACCACATCTAAAAACACTGCATACTTGTCCTGGCTTCGCATAATAACACCACATCTAAAAACAATGCATAAACCTTTCATATTCATAGCACAAAATTCTAACAATCTAAAAACTAAAAACTAACACATATTAAAAGTATATAATATCATACAAATTTTTAAAATCATATCCATTATTTGAAAACATATCATCTCATACAAATTTATAGAATCCCAATATTTTTTTATATT
>JASDQU010308382.1:65590-77401 GCA_032191745.1 Picea mariana | reverse complement strand
CACAATTTCATAGCTTATGAGCATAAATGTTAGAATATATATATATATTTCAAAATGCTAGAGAAAAAACACTTATCAGAAAAACACTAGAGGTGATGCAACTGCTGAGAGGGGTTCTCATTTCCACCCAACCGTAAGCTCAGCGACTCCCAATGGATTTACCACTAGCCACCCCCGAGCTAAGACCACGATACTGCGAGACTGTGTCTTTGTCTGCCAGTGACCGAGAATGAAGGTTACTCTCCTTCTTCTCCGCTATCACTCACTCTGCATATTTTTCCAGAGTTCTTCCTCCCTCACGTCTGCCCTCTTTGCTTCTCTGTAATGCCTTTTTCCTCTTGTCAGGTTGCGTGTGGTGCTATTTCCCTCATGGTGATCAGACCTGAGGCTCCTATGGATGGGTGGTTCACTTCCCCCATCCCTCATTAATTTTTGAGGAGCCATCTACCTACTAGCCTGCAAGTAATTTATTTCGGGCCAGCGAGCCGCTCTTGGTTCTCCCGGCCAATGGAGTCCAAATACGGTATTGGTTTTCGGTGGAAGTTAACACCACCATTCCAGGTGCCTTCCACCACCTTTATCCAGCCATCGTGGTCTCTTTTTCATCATATTCCCCTCTCAGCAGTCCTGCAATATATATTCATAATATTATTTACATTCATCGACCTTTTTCACAAGGTCTATTCACATTACGCATTCACATTTTTGAGTTTGCCACAACACTTGGCCAGTATAGTTATTTTTACAGACTGGGGGAAAAAGGGTGTTACACATTGGTTTTCTCTAATTTACGAGGAAATGGCATGGATCTAGAAGCAATGCGAAGAAAATATTCCAGTTATATGTCAATTTCTCAATGGTTTTTTTTTTATCATTTCCCCTATTCTAAAGCTAGTTGATATAAGTGGAAAATACAATTTATCAATTTCACATCCTTTTGTTTTATAGTGTGTGCAATATGCACAATGTAGTTACTTGGTTTCATTCAAATTTTCATTAGCAATGGTGTAATGTTTAAGCAAACCAATCCTCTTTTATTAATTGTATTGATGAATCAAATGGTTGGATGAAATATTCTTGATGTGCATCATATATGCAAAAAATGATTTAGTGCCTCATTTTTTTTTCATTTTTACAGGTGGATTGAATTGGTCAAAAGCTATTTCAAAAAATACATAGATAAAAAATGAATCAAAGAGAATCATAAAAAAAGAAAACTATGTTGTTTTGATATTGGAATTGTTTTCCCTGGGTTGTGTGATGCTATAGACATAGCTTAAGCATCATCTGAATGACATAAACTGAATGAAAACATGTTTTCATATTATTGTTACATATTTAAAAATTTCTTGTTTCTATGTTGGATCAAGAAATTGTGTTGGACATTGCAAGCAAATGATATAAGAGATATTCTGGTTGTAGAGAAAATAAAATATCGACAATTTGCATTGTCTTTGCATCTCACTTCCATTGATCTGCATTTCTATTTGACTTTTTCGATGTGCAATACATCAAAACAATTACCAAAGTTTAAAAATAAAATAGGAAAAAGAAATAAACATGGAACATGAATTAGAGAGGTGCATTTTTCTAATTCTATCTGTGTATT
This sequence comes from Picea mariana, assembly GCA_032191745.1. Lineage (NCBI taxonomy): Eukaryota > Viridiplantae > Streptophyta > Pinopsida > Pinales > Pinaceae > Picea > Picea mariana. The sequence goes on along the minus strand of JASDQU010308382.1, from coordinate 75,792 downwards.
ATTTATTTTCTTCTCTTTTGTTGTTTGTTAATATTGTATATTTCATGTGATTTTGACACAAGGGTTTATTTTCTAGTTCATTTCATTTGTTGCATTTCTTTCACATCAAAATTAAATAGAGAAATTGTAGGAGAAGAAACTCAACAACAATGTCCCAAGAGGAGGTATGTATGTAACAATTACAAAAGGAACAACCTTTTTTTTGGTAAATTATATGCATATGAAACAATATGTATCCATATTGCATAGTAGTGCATATAATCTAAAGTGCATATTGCATATGTGGCTATCCTATGGGAGGTGGGTTTGAAATTTAGGGTTTGTCAATATTTTATGTACAAAACTCCAAGGCATATGCATATTGAATGTTTTGTGGTGGACAGAAGAAATTGTCACCCGAGATGATGTGGTAATGACACATACTAGGTATCCTTCTGTCAGATGTGAATGGACAATGTATTGAAGAAAAATTCTTGGACTTGCACAAATTAACTGATAGTTCATTAACGAAGTAATACACGTGCAAATTTAAAATAGTTAACTATTAAATTGAGAAAAAACACACTGGATTGCAAAACAAAATTAGAGTTTGGATTAGTTTCATTTGAAGAGAATGACACAAATAAATAAAAACCATTACACTTCATAGAATTGTGCTATGTACATTGCTCATTTCAATAATGGTTGCATGACTCTACACCATGGATTATTCCTTCTTAATATGTGCTTGTCCTATAATTTTATGCTTATATGTTAAAGGAAAACAAGATTTGGAAACAAGATGATCTTATTTATTTATATCTGTAACACTATCGCTTGATGCAATGAGTGTTATAGAGAAGAAATAATGTAACAAACCCCATTGTTACGACAACAAGCGACGTAAAACAAGTACAATATATCTATCTATCTATCTATCTATCTATATCTATATATATATATATATATATATATATATATATATATATATATTGCACAAGGCAAGTAATGTCAATAATACAATCAAGCATCGCATCTCGATGAAGAACAAAATGCACACACTACATGTCACATACCAACATAATGACCTAGAATACTAGCACATCAATCAACTTGAAGAAACATATACCATTCAATAAGATGAAGAATAAAAATGACTACTCACCCGTCCTACCCTGCAAAGGTTAGGACCTCTAGGACACATAAGCAATGCTCAAGCCCAGGTTCCCATTGATATTGACCATTTAAGGTCTCAATGTTGGCGACTATTCTGAAGAACAAGGTGTCTACATCCTGCCCGACACAAGAAATACCACACCTCCTAAGCTAAAAGGAAACATCAAATCAAGAAAACAAAACAACATCAAATGACACAAGTAACTAGAACCTTCCCTGCGAGTGAGAGACAATCACATTAAATGTTACAATACAATGTACAAAACCTTAGTTACAATAAAAAACATCATCCACATCAAGAGGTGAAAGACCCTAAGCCAGGTTATCATATGCTCTTCTTGATCAACACACACAATGATCCAATCTTAAGGAATCATGTCGCCACAGTGCCACAAGCGCAATAGGAACCCATGCGCAAAAATAAAAAAATTCTAAACCTTCGACCAAATATAAAATCCAACATTGTCCTAAATCCAACTTGCACTGTCATACATTATATGAAACCATAATGAGAGAATTGTGTTCAATCTAGCTAAATGGGACGCAATTTAACTACATTCAAGACAGGGTTAAAATTTTCAACCATCTCGATGTATCTCATTACTATTTTACCATCATAAGACTATTCTATCACATTGTGTTATACCTTAACTAATACAAACTCATAACAATACTTCCCTACTTTTAAAAATAAACCATGCTTCCTATTAGCGCCGCCATTTTTATTTCCATTTAGAGTCGGTTTTATTTGAGGTATGTCCCATGCACCCAAACATGTGAATTCAGGTACGTAGCACCGTGGGGTCGAAGTTAGCAAGTGGTCAGTTGGCCCTTGGAAATAGGAAGGGATGTCATAGTCGAAACTTGTGTAAGTGGTACGGGTATGTATTTTCCAAAGAGTCGAGTCCTGTTTAGAAACCAGTCTCTACGTTCCCTAGGTTGAGTCAATTAGTTAATGGAAGTTGCATTGGCAAGTGTAGAATCTATTATCAGTTCATGCTAAAGGCTGAGGGAATGAAAAATCACGGCGTTTGTATCATGCATGCCCTGCAAACATTATCGCATGTAATCTACACATGGGGATGTTCCATGGAAAATCTGCAATTCAATTCAAAACATCGTGTCACCATGAATTCACTGTTCTCTGACATGATTCCTCCTTCTTCTTGACTTATTATAAATTTCAGATGCTTGACACTCATTTCAGTCATGAAACTAGGTCCGAACTTTGTTTGCAATTTCCCTTGTCAGTCCAGGTTGATCAAATTTCCCTCCCTGTACATTTGTCAAATACACCGTGCACAGAATACATACTGGCCGTGCCATGGAGACCTCCCAAAGCATGAGGAAAGGCACATGGAGTAGAATAATTTTCAAGTCCAAGCCCCAAAATGACTGGGAGTCGTTCTCACCTATAGCAGACATTCCCAAGGACATGAAAGCAGTTATCCTTTTACCCACGGAGATGATCGGATCAAACCATGCGGAACCTAAAGAGGAAAGACTTGCATAGGGAGGAAATAAAGTGGAAGCTTCATCTCCCCTACATAAAATACCTGGGAGAAGGGGAATACCAAGGAATAACAAGGAAGCTAGGGAAGCATGATTTTTAGAAGTGCCATGTGCCATATCGGTGCACTCATGCCCGCCATCCGACTGGAGCCAGCTGGGGGATCGAGCTGCGAAAGTAGGAGAAACTAAATGGAGATGGATACCACATGAGAGAATGATCAAGAGCCATCTCAACAATTGAAGCAGGCAAGCTTAAATATCACTGAACTCTACCAAGAGAACATGGAGTTGAGGCGGCAACTAGCGACAAAGACTATGGAAGCGTCAACAGCGCAAGGTCACAAAGGGAAAGTGTCGTGGATAAAAATACAACTCAAAGAGGTGAAAGACACCATTGTATAACTATGAGAAGCATAGAGGTTGTCCAAGGAAAGACATACAAATCATTCCAGAGAATGTGAAGCGGCCAAGAAGGAAGCTCGCGCGGCTCTCATCAGTGCATAGAAAAAAAAAGTTTAGTTGGTGTTCGTCTCTGCATCCACAAACATAAGAAAAATATTGCAAGTTTTTGAAGGACACGTTTCACTAAATCACTCTACCATTTTGATAACGGTCGTCAAAATCAAACAACCACTTGCCGCACACATTTTTCCCAGCAAATGAGCACGCAACAGAAATCAAATTCATTATAGCAGATAGCGAGTTCTTGACAGACACCTATCCGCTCAGGCATTTGACCAAAGGGAAACACTAACACATCTTTTCCTCATATCAAGACCTGATCGATGATCAGATCCTCGTGGAAAATTTGTGAATAGTCATGTGTAAACAAACATGATTATTGCCTATTTTTGGAAATTTCCATGCAAAGAGTCTCCAACGCATACTACTTAGTTTCCTAGTTTTAGGGCTAGTAGTTAGAAAGCAGGGTAGCCCAAGTGACACCCTTGTTTATATATTTCATCTTTTCTATGTAATCCATGTTGGTTGGAAAAATTGGTAGACGATAACTATTGTATGTAATTTGAGTTTTTGATCGAAATTTAATGCAAAGGTCCTATAACTTGATGAAAATATTCTAATTGTAGCAGTTGGATGTATTGTGTCTCTTTCTTTGCATATGTTCTTCCTGTCATATTTATTCATATCTTTTTTCTGTCTATTTTAGAATGAATTTTTGAACATGTGGATTCACTGCGCAATACCCCTTGTTCGCACCACTTAAACAAAACGTTTTCTTCTAAAAGCTAACTATGAATTCACCCGCAACGGTGCTTCGAGTTACTTCCTATGTTTTCTCCCCACCACACATTACGATTTTACACTGAATATTGTTTCTCTCTTAGCCTTATCCTCTCAAGTCTAGTCACTGAGTCATTTTTCTATGTCATTTCCTCAAATCGACTCCATAGCCAAAGTCTTACTTTCTTGTGCCAATATAACCAGAACCCATTCCATCAAAGGTGTTAAATCTAGCCACTGAATTCAAATCCATATCTCACATGGAGACCATGCCTCCTGAGAGAGCCCTCTCCATATCCGAAAGGCTAGTTTTGGGTCTCAAAGATTGTTGAAAAAGTTACCTTCATTGTATGTTTATCAGCCGAACAGATTTACAGAGTGCTAACATTCTAGCATCGTTGTCGAGGACAAAATTCAATAGATTTTCCCTGGGAGAATGACTAACATTGTAGTTTGACTCCTAAGGGTAATAGAGGGACAAACATTTGTACAAAATGAAACCCTTACCCTAGTGACTCCAGTCCAAAAATACCAGAATCTTCAAGTAGCGCAGTTCAGGAACCTTGGCTCTAAAGACGATATATACCAGAGAAAATCCTGACCCAAACCCCACAGAGCCTATGTACGACCCTGAGAATACTCTTTGGAAGAACAGAGAGCAAGTGTCAGACCAATTCTACTACCTGGACGTAAGCATGTCCTTACCCAAAGATGATGCATAGAGCATTGATGACCTTGAGTTTGACGAATTTTTCGAGCAAACTCTTTTCAAGTCTAATTCGTAAACTAGTTTGGATGAAACTGTTTTCGACCCAAAGAAATTCCAAGCCTTGATATCAAATAATATCCCTCGAAGCATGAATCCACCTAGAGACATGGCCTCTAGATTCTCCCCCTTCATCCTATCAGCCCAACTACATGACTTGCCTCAGAATTACAGCCAGAGAATCAGGCTCTATGACATTGAAGGAAGTGTTTTTGCGCAGAGGAACCTAGACTAGTTTAATGATTTCATCGACCTAGAGGAGGTGGACTATGCAGATGCAAAAATTAGGCTATTTGTGTAGAGCCTTTTAGGAGATGTAAGAAAACGGTTCAAATCCCTCCCGCCCGTGAGCACTAGAGACTTCGCCACATTCGAGACGTCTTTCCTGAATAAATGGGGGGACAAGAAAAACCCTTTGCGGTTGTTAACACACTACAATAATATGAAGAAAGAAATGGAAGAGAAAGTGAAAGAATTCTCAACCCATTTCTTGAAGGTGTACAACTCAATCCCTGCACAACTCAAGCTGCCCCCGGGGTTGCACAGTTGTAGTGAGCAGATTCCTTTGACAGTGATTTCTCCCTATTGTTGAGAGAAAGAATATCAATAAGTCTAGACGCTATAATGAGTAAATTTATCTAAGTCAAAGTAAACATGATGGCGTTGGGGAAAATAAAACCGAGGTTCAACCGAGGCAATAAGAGACCCCAGGGAGATGCACAGCCATCGACATCATGGTCCTCAGACGACAAGTTCGACATGATTATGAATACCATGGAGAAGATGATGGAGAGAATGTCCACAGGAAACAGACCTACATCTTTGAATACCAGATGCATTGTTGCAACGAAAAAAAACCGCGCGTGTTCTTGACAAAGAGAGAGGATGATCGATACATGAGAAAAAATGATAGTTTTGTGTTGGAGAGAGACGATGATATGATACTCGAAATAGATGATCTTCCATATTGGGAGACAGAAGAGTTTAGGAAAGGATATCATAATGCTATCATGTAGTTCCATAAGAAATATAACCTTCGGATAAAAGACGTGCCTGTCGAGCCGCAAAAAATGAACCCCATTAGGAAACCTCCAGCAGACACCCTTTCCACAAGATGACCGAGGTCAGATAGCATGACCAAGTATGTGATAGAGAAGGCTAAGTCGAAGGAGGAGGTCCCCAAGAAATATCTGGATGCAGGCTAGGAGGCAGGTGGAAAAGAGGTAGAGAAAGTATGTCCCCCTTTCAATTTTGAACATGAGATGGCCAAAATAAAAATCTATGTCTCGTTGAATGAACGTATTAGAAATGGAGAGTATCAAGAGAAAATCATCAAAATGATAAAAATGGGAGGGACCCCCGATACTTTGAATATTCAAGATGATCACCCCATTATCCTTTTTGGTCTACGTGTTGAAGAGACAAATGATACCGAGGACGTCCCTTCATTCTACGTTAGTCTAAGGGTCGCACAACCTCATGCCAAAGGTGATCATGGATGAATTGGGTTTGGATATAACGAGGCCATACAAATACCTTTTCTCTTTTGATTCATGGAAATTCAAGTGTTTGGGCCTCATCAAAGACCTAGTTGTGTCGTTGGCACAAATACCCTCAAAGAACATGGTTATGGACGTAGTCGTTGCAGACATACCCCCAAAGTTTGGCATGCTGCTATCAAGGTCATGGGCTACGAAGTCAAAGGGAACTTTGCAGATGGATATGTCATATGCCACCATCCTTATTTTTGTCCATGACAGATGATTGTTAAGAGAAGTATTGTTGTAATACATGGTAAGAAGCTAGACACAGCCAAATAACCATCCTATATATGCCATCGACACTGAGGTTGGTTCTTCTATATTCTATAATGACCTGAGTTTCAAAGAGGAAGAGTTAACAGCCATCATGACAGCTGACAAGAAAACCATGCAGGAAACGACAGAGTGTTTCGACCCGAAAGACCATGCAGAAAACAAGGTGTGGAACATGAGTTTTGACGACGCAGTTAGCAAAGAAGGGATTGGGGTCGACGTATGGGTAAGCCCCCCTGAAGTGGGAATAAAGTTGTGCTCATACAAGATTGTGTTTGAATGCACCAACAACATGGTCGAGTATTAAGCATTGATTTTGGGCCTGAAAGTGTTGAAAGAATTAGGTGCAAAGAGGATAGCAGTGCGCGGAGATTTTGAACTGGTCATAAACCAAGTTAAAGGCATATATCAAACAAGACACCCTAGTTTGAGAGCATACAGGAACTTGGCGTTGGACCTACTTGAAGAATTTTTGGAGTATGATCTATCTGCTATCCCGAGGGAGAAAAACCAGATCACTGATGCTTTGACCACCTCGGCCTCATTTTTCAATATCCCCATCTTCCCCAACAGAAGGTATGAAATTGAAGTCAAGCATGGGTCGACAGTTCCTGACAATATCAAATACTAGCAGATGTTTGAGGACGACAAGAAGGTAGAAAGATTTCTTCAGATGAGCATCCAGTTCACTAATACTCACATTGATGATGATTGCTGCTGCAACGAAGATGGGAGCGCGGATGCGCACAGTAACGACGAACATTTCCAAAACCAGATTGCAGCAAGGGACATAATACAACTAAAACATAACATTATTCCGAAGGGTTTAGTGTCGTTGTAAAAGTTGTTTGACGAAAATGACGTGGCTAAAAATCCCAAGATCACTGCAAGCGAAAAATACATGGAAAACTGCAATATCGGGACTAAGGAGAACCCGAAAATGATAAAATTATCGAAAACGCTCAGTCCATAGGTCAAGCAAGACTACTTCAATCTCATGAAGGACTTCCCAGATGTTTTCTCTTGGAGCTACAATGATTTGAAGGTGTATGACACCGATGCAATACAACATGTTAACCCTCTCAAAGAAGATTAGAAACCTTTCAAACTGAAGCTAAGATGGATAAATTCCCTATTGTTTTCACTGATTGAAAATGAGGTAAAGAAGATTTTCGACACTAATATTATTGTTTCTTTGCGATTCTCTAAATGGGTAGCTAATTTGGTACCCGTAAGAAAGAAGAGCGATGAGATAAGATTGTGCATAGAATTCCAGAATCTAAATAAGATATCTCTTAAGGACCACTACCCTCTTCCAAAAATGGACTATATCCTGCAAAAGGTGGTGAGGTCCCAGAAGATGTCCATGCTAGATGGTTTTTCAGGGTATAACCAGATCATGTTTCACCCATATGACAAAGAAAAAACATCTTTCACAACTCATGGGGAATGTTCATGTATGCTAAGATGCCTTTTGGTCTGATGAATGTTGGTGCCACTTTCTAGAGGGAAATGGACATAGCATTTGTCGATGAAAAGGACCAATTCATTGTAATCTGTCTGAATGAAATCATGCTATACTCTGCCTCTAACAAGAAACACCTCTAGCACCTAAGGAAAGTATTCCAGAAATGCAGAAAGTTCAGCATATCGCTAAATCCAAAGAAATCACATTTCGGGGTGAAGAAGGGAAGCTGTTAGGACACATTATCTCCAAGGAAGGAATTAAGATAGACCCTAATAGGTTTGAAGGAATCCTAAAGATTGACACCTTGCACAGTAAAAAAGAAGTGCAATCCTTCCTGGGAAAAGTAAACTTCTTGAGGAGATTCATCCTGAACCTGGCAGAGATCATAGAACACATAACTTGCATGTTCTTGAAGGGAAATGAGATCAAGTGGAACCTAGAGGCCAAGAAGTATTTTGAAGATATAAAAGTGGCTCTGACTAAGGATCTTGTTCTATCCATCCCGAACTTTATGAAATATTTAATCCTGTTTTCATTTCCCTCAAAACACATTATTACCAGCGTGTTGTTGCAGAAAGATGAGTAGGATTTTAAAAAACCCATAGCCTATTTCAGGTGGACATTGCACGACACTCCACTAAGGTACGACATCATGGAAAAATAAGCATACACCTTAGTGAAAGATTTGAAATAGTTCAAGACATACATATTTCACTCCCATGTCATCGCTTATGTGCCCAACATCTCAGTAAAGGATATCCTGACTCAACTCGACCCGGAAGGAAGGAGAGGCAAGTGGATAGCAGCCATGTTGGAATATGATATTGACATCAAGACTACAAAACTAATAAAGGGTCAGGGCCTTGTGAATTTAATGGCACGGTCTGACTATGACATTGTAGGAATTAATTTCATCGTTGATTTGTCAGAATGCCCTCAAGAATAAAAGACTGCGCAGGTGTCTCAGGATTTCATTGATTCTCCATGGTATGCAGACATCATCTATGTGTTGGAGAATCTCCATGCCCCTTCAGGAATAAGTAATACTAAGGCCAGATTTATCAAGCTTGAAGAAGTTGAATTTTGCATCCTGGACAATTCATTCTACTGGAAAGACCCTAGGGAATATTGTTGAGTTGTTTGTTGGAGGATGATGCAAAGCGGGCCATACAATAATTTCACAAAGGTGACTATGGAGGACACCACTACTGGAAAACCACTGTGCAAAAAATCCTGAGGGAAAGTTACTACTGGCCTACAATATTCGCTGACGTGTATAAAGAGGTCTCCATCTACCACAAATGTCATATTTTTGACAAGAGAATAAAGTTGCATCCCTTGCCACTAAAGTTGATCTCAGTTGAAGCAACTTTCATGCAATGGGGTCTAGATTTCATAAGAGAAATAAATCCACCATCCTTCATGCAGCACAAATGGATACTCATGGCCACCAAATATTTTATGAAATGGATAGAGGCAATCCACACAAAGTAAGATATCGACACAGTCATCATCCAATTTCTGGAGACAAACATCTTGTCAAGGTTCAGATGTCCCGTCAAAATCATAACAGGCAATGCGGCCGCGTTCAAGTATAAGAATATGGAAACATTTTGTCAGGATTATAATATAACCATGGGGAATTCTATGGTGTACTATCCACAAGGAAATGGGTTAGCATAATCCTCAAATAAGAGATTAACCAGGATCATCAAAAGACTCCTGCAAGACAATAAGAAATCTTGGTAGAAAAATCTTATCTATGCATTGTGGGCATATCGGGTCACCACCGAGAATCCCATCTCAACGTCGCCTTTCTAGATCATATACAGCACAGATGCCATCTTCCCTACCTCACTAGTGCCACCAGTTAGAAAGTTGTTGCAAGAGAAGGAGGTCAATCCGAATGCCGCGCAGAGGAGAATAAATCTATTAATACACACACAGCAGGCGAGGGAGCAAGTGTACGATTGATCACAGCTCCATCAGGTGAGCATAAAGAAATATTTCGACAAGCATTCTGGTGTTGATATGGGACATGAGAAATGAAGATAAAGGGAAGCACGAAATGTTTGACCACCTTTGGACAAGCCCTTTCAAAATCAACACGTACTACGGGAACAATGCTTATTTCCTAGAAGGATTAAATGGATAATGACTTGGTTGAGGGCCTGTAAACGAAAGGTTCCTCAAGCATTATCTGATGAAATAAAATCTATTTAAGTCATTTTTCATTGTAAATAAT
>JASDQU010308382.1:46733-57778 GCA_032191745.1 Picea mariana | reverse complement strand
AATGGAGACCATTGCCTCCTAAGGAGGGAGGATTGATCCAGGTGGATATCATTGGCCACCCACCTTTTCCAGCTAGCTCAAAACTGTTTTCTGGCAATTTTGGCAATTTACTATTTTTAGCAGGTTTTAACTTCTGGGGCCATTTTGAGGGTCCAAATGAAGGTTTTTTGAGATCTAGGTTCTCAATGATATCCAAAGGCATGATTGATCCCCCAAAATGAATCTCCTCAACAATACATTTCCAATGAGCTATCACATGCCTAAAACTAAGATCATATGCAAACGTTACGACCCCGAGAAGTTGATGTACTCACTTACCCAAACAGGGCCCACATGACTTTTGGCGCTTCATCTCCTAGGGTTAGGTTTTTGGATGTCTATGAATTTTGGCATTCCCATTTATTGTAAAAGGGCCTTCAGAGCCTCATTGTAATCATCCTCTTGCGAATGCGAGTAGCCGTCACATCTCTTCTCATAGATAAGCTGCCACCATTCTAGCGAGTCTTTCACTCTGTATTTTTATAGTCTCTGTACATTTCTCTGATTCATAGAAATCATGTATTACTGTATATCTATGTTTATGGTTGCATATTTGATACATTTCTATTATATTATTGAATATCTGCAACATCTCTGTGCATTTATTTATTATATCTCCACTCTCATTTCGTGCCGAAAATAATCCGGATACAGTCTAATACTTTGCAGGGCATGAAAATCAACAACCCTCAATACTTCGAGAGATGAAGTATTTATAACCCAAAATTACAAACAATCATGTCATCAAAGATCAAGACGTAGTAAATCTATTTTTATCCTAACTAACTTAACAAATTACAGAAATATAGGAACTTCTTGATGATGTGTCACAACTGCATGTTGTTTTCTTGGTGGACCATTGGCGAGGCCTCTGCACGACCTCATCTGACTGGAAAAATGACTGGGCTGGGACAACTCATATACTACTTGATCAGATCACATAGTTATTCCCATTGAATATTATTGGTAACATTGACTTTGAGTATCCTTTGATAAACTTCATCCATTTTTGTGTAATTGGTGAAGGTAGGTTTGGTGATGAAGATGTATTGAATCTCATGCTGAATACTGATGTCCAACTGAAGAACATCTAGAAATGCCTTGCCAATGATGCTGCCTTGAATTCCTAAAAACTTTGAACTGTCCTTAGCGACATCGTCCAGTCTCTTTTTGTAGTCTGGGAGTGTCATCAATTTGTTATTAATTACCTTCAGACCAGGAAGACCTTTCTTCTGTAGACCCTCAATCTTATTGAAAAACTTTTGTATCCCTAGGTCCATGACCTAAACCTTTTCTTCCAACTGAAGCATCAATCCTCTCTTGGTCAAAACTCTCTTTACCTCAAGGATGGTCTCTGTTCTATCTTCAAATTTTAGCTCTTACAACTCCTCCCTGGTCTTAGAATTTAGGAACTTGATGATTTCATTAGCCTATGTGGGCATCTCTCCCAATTCTGATATGATCTTCTCAATGGCCTGTTTGCTTCTCTGCACTAATTAATTTTTCTCAAACATGATCTATATCATGGGCCATATCTCATTCATAGACTTGGTGATGTCTATCCAAACACTTTCTTTAACTTTGGCCAGAGTTTTACCTGCCACTGTTTGCTTCTGGAGCTGTTGTAACTCTTGTTTGAGCTGGTCTGACACCTTCTTTTCCTTGGAGAGGCTGATCTGATAGGAAGATTTGAGTTCCTAAAGGTTCTCAATCTCCTTTTTGAGCCTGCTAATCTCTGTTTCCTACAAGTTCATCTCTTCCATAGATCTGGCCAATTCAGTTGCCTTTTTCAGAGCTGTCAGTGGATTCGTCAATGGGACTTCTGTTACTGATGCCATGTTCACTCCTGAAAGTGGAACTACACACAATGGAATGGATTTCATTGGCTTCAACTATTCTTTCACTTTTACTAGCTTCTCCATCTCAGCTTCCATTTCCTTTAGTTGTGCATTCTGCTCCATGATTAGTTTGAGCATTTCATCTTTTTCTGCTTCCGTCTCTGCTATTTCCTTCACCTTTGAATCCTCCGTTGGTGGGAGTTTCAATTGTTTCCTTAAGGAGGCTATGTCAGCATTTTTCTTTTTAATCATCTCCTTGGCTACTTTCATGTTCGAGGGATCATACCCAATCTTAAGGACCAATTCCTCCAAAGTCTTGATCCTGTTGTCCTTGGAAAAGGACGATATCTTCTCCAACTTCAACTATGTTTGGGCGTTGTTCAGGGACACTTGCAATTTGGACACAGTAGTGGAAGCATGTGCCAATGTATAGAAAACCATTTCTCCTATTTTCTTGTGCAGATCCATCTAATCGGCCGAATGCACATCCTTAGTCTGGAATTCAAAAGTGGCCCTTTTGTAATCAGTGATTACCTTTGGATCTGAAACCTGTGCTTGGAGGAATTTCATATGCATTCTTCCCTTCTCAGTGTCAAATGTCGATAACAACCTATGTTGTGAAGTTGACGTCTTCTTCTAGAACTGGGCGCAAGTGCTGCTGGTCAGAGTCTGATTCCTTTTCTTGATTAGATCGTATTTCTCAAAGGTGCTTAGCTTCAGTCCTATCTTGCCTAGCTGGGTGGTTGATGGAGTATCTGTATATTTCTTCACCAACACTGAGGTTATGATATGTTGGAGGCTTTCATTGAGGGGTGTCCTATCAACCTTGGTCACTACAGTATATGGAACTTCCTTTTCCCCAGTTGGGTCGGGAGCTAAACTAGTTTTAGGCCTCTTGGTATGCAGTGTGAATTCTTCTGACGATACTTCAGTGACAGGTGGTGACAAATCTTGCCTAGGCCTTTTCTCTTTCGGAACCTATGGTGTGGTTGTTTGTGATACAATGGCCAGGGGATCCTGTTGTTCTACTTCGACCAAAGTGTTTGGTTTCCATTCTGTCTGGTTTGCGAATTTCTCGACTTCGGGCCTAGATTCGTGGACATACGGGATATTCTTATTTTTCACCCTCATCTTGGAGATAATCCTGTATGGATTATAGTGCCATGTGAAACTCATGATGAACTTCATTTCCTTCAGCACCTTTTCTGCTTCCTCTCCGATGCCTTGATTGTTGCAGATGAAAGAGCCAATCTACCCTTTGATTCTAAGTTGTTGCTTTTTCTTTAGAGACACAAAGTGAATATCATCAGAGTTTATCATCTTCCTTATGTACTCCAGAGCAAAAATTTTGGCAGTCACGTATTTAGGCAGCTTATATGGGGCCAACTCGCACCCATATACTCTGATCTCAATGTGATTTTGGTATAAATACCAATCACCAGTCTTCGTGTGATCCAAGAGATGCAGGATCCTCTAAAATTCATCATTAATCCTAGGTTCGGGCCTGCCGCTAAGCATACTTACCACTTGGTGATAGAATTGCTCTATGAACTGCTTGAAACTGAATTCTGTGGAATTATGCTTGAGAAAGGAGGTCCATGTGGTTACTACCTGGGGTCTACCATCTCCATCCATCTTCTGCATTGAAAAAGAAAATTTGTCCGCTTGGAAGAAAACGAACAAGTACGCCAATATTGAAGAATACCAGAACATGCCTTTCGTGATGAAATCGACAAACCATTCGTGAATATTGTTCGCCAGGAACGTGTTGAAGTCGAACTGGGTAGTGGGCTTCTCATCGGTGGAGAAAATGGACAAAAATCCCAGAATGGGTTCATCTACCCACTAATCTGAATAATAACCCAACTAGGTGCATAGGGACAAGATAATCTGGTTTCCTTTGGTCGAAAACATGGAAGAAGGATAAGGGGGATTTGTAGCGGGGAATTGAGTGGATAGTGGGAGGAAAAGCTCAAATATTTGAGCTCTTTGAGGGAAAGTTATCTTCTGGTATAATTCTATGAGAATTTCAAGGTTAAAAGGTGATGCGGAGTCAGCTGGGGATATTTGCATCATTTGGTTGATGGTTTCAGGCATGATGAGAAAAAGAACCTCTCTTGATGAGGAAACGATGGCTCTTTGCTCGGGAATGTAGTGGGCTTGGCACTTGAGGGAAAACTCTGGAAAAGGGCGAGTTTGAGGAAAGAGATATAGGCATAGGTTGGACTCCCAGAGTCTAATTTCGTCACTCTGGTCCAAGAAAACTTCTTTGAGCCATGACTGAAGGTCTAGGAAATCAAAATCGCACTGTGTATCTGCGATTAAGTGATGTTTTTCGGCCAGTGGAATCCTGTCGAGGTCGACAAGAGGTGGGAGAAAGATATTCTCCTCTCCTTCTACTTGTTTTTACTTTGGCGCCATTACTGTAACAGTACCTACAAAAAACAATGTTAGTGGGGACGATTGTAGATGGGGGCGACTGACTGAAACGGAGAAAAATGATGTAAAATTCTCTGGTGCGATGAGTGGGTAAATGGTGAAAGAAAGAGGAGTGAAGGTAGTTTTGAGTAAATGGGTCTCCGTTGGGTGCGGGGGATAGGTCAACTGGTTAATGGATAGGTTATCCAGTAATAAATGGCCAACAGATCACTTAGATCATGAGATGGCAGGTGACAGTGACTGAGAAATACAGATGGGTGAAGTGGCAGCTACCGATTGGGGTAAAAATCATGGTAAGGGGGCTTTCCATGAGTGAATGGGGGGAAGTACTGATAGAAATTATGGGATGTGACTCTTTTGGAAAGGTGGATGATGACATCAAGAGGTGACGAAGGTATGTTAGACAGTAGGAGGTGGTGGGACTCGGGACTGGTAGATTCATGCCATGTATAGATAGGGGCCCGCCAGAGGAAAAATTCCATTCTGGACCCCCCCCTCTCAATTAAAGGCAGATCAGTTGGGTGGGTCTGAAAAACCCCTTGAGTCATTGATCTGTGCGCTGGCCTTTTGACCACAGATCTATGCACATCCTTTATCACACATTCCGGACCCCCCTCCCTCCATTAAAGATAGAAAGGATGGGGGGGTCTGGAATCCAATATAGACTGTAGATCCATGTGGTTAAACTTGGGCCATTCAGATGTGTGTGTGTATTATCAGCGATTCCAGACCCCCCCCCCCCTCCACTAAAGATAGAACAGTCGAGGGGGTCCGGAAAAATATGACCACCGTAGATCTGGGTGTAATTATCTGAACCATTGATATATGAGCAGAGCATAAGTGAGGTCATGGAGAATACATGCACCGGAGAACATAGGATAAGTGCATCTCATGGGTTTTTTCCCAAGGCTTTTCATGTATACACCACCATGGGGCTAGACAAACAACATTTTAAGCATCTGAAACATGGTGCAACATTGATCATCCAACTAGTTTTATTGAAGTAAAGAAACTATCCTATATTCTAACCTAGCTTCCTATGACAATTAACCCAGATTAGACTATTGGGCTAAGAACTTACTCTACCCTGGGTCTATCTGACCAAGATTAGATAGTCTAGCCAGATTTATTCACTAATCTAACCTAGATACTTTGGCTAAGATTGAACGGTTTAGCCAAGCTTATTCACTAACCCGATCAACATCAATTTAAAAAAAAAAGAACTTGGCCATGCTTGAAAGGTATGGACCAAGTTTCTATTATTGCATGGGGCTTTATTGAAATTCTTTTATGCCCTCTTTTCTTTTTCTTTTCTTTCTTTTTCTTTTTCTTTTCTTTTTTATTTTCTTTCTTTTCTTTTTCTTTTTCTTTTTCTTTTCTTTTCAAATTATTTGCATAATGAAAAATCATTTGTCAACAAAAACACTAGAGAGAGATAATATTCCAGTCACCAGTTGATCCTATAACTTAGAGGGTGATAACAGTGGATCCACCTGGGGATGGTACTTTTCTTGTGAAGTGCCAAGAATCCTGGTTCATGATGTTCTCAAAATTTCTTCCTAGTCGCCTTCGTTGATTGATTGGCTTTATTCTCGAAAAATGGAAAAACAATGGTCAACGACTTAGGGCCTTCTCTTCAGGCTTCAACCAACTGACTAAAGTTATTCACTCAGAAAATGCAGGCGAAAAATAAATATGGTATGTACAATGAAGAGTGTAACCTCGAGTCTCTACTGAGGCGGTAAATAATGCTTCAGCATTCTGCCATTTACAGGTCCTCCTGGCAGATCTGTCCCATTAGCATTTTTTAGCAAGAAAGTGTTATTTCCTCTAAATACTTGAATCATGTATGGTGTCTTCCATAGACTATCAAATTATCCATGCTTTCCCTTGTATTCATTTCGGGTATCCCATCTCAGCACCAAATCTCCTAGCTCAAAATCATCTTCCTTGGTTCTTTTGTCAAAAATCTTCTTGATGCTTTCTTGGACTACCTAGGTCTTGTTGAATACCTCTTCCCTATACTATTGCAAACGGATCATCTGATTGATCCTTCTTTGTGATTCGTTTGGCTCAGCTTGTATGTCTTGAAGCAATTTCATGACAGGGACTCCTAAGGAAGTGGGAAAAACTGCTTCTGTGCCATAGACCAGCTGATATGGTGACATACCGATTGACCTTTTGGTGGTCAGTCCGTCAGCCCATAATGTGAAAACCAACTTGTTATGCCACGACTTCTTGTTTTCCTGCAACATCTTCTTGATGATGTTTACCAGGGTTTTGTTTGAGGATTCTGCCAGCCGATTCCCCTGAGGGTAGTAAGATGTGGAATGTCCCAAACCAATATGATACTGGTTGCAGAAATCTATGAGTTTCTTTGATCGAAAAGCAGTTTCATTATCAATTATAATCTTTCTAGGGCATCCAAAGTGAGACAAGATATTATTTTCAAGAAATTTAATAATGACAGAATTAGTGGCTTGCCTGCTTGGTACTACTTCGATCCATTTTGTAAAATAATCTGTGGCAGTAAGAATCCACCTGTGCTGGCCTGAAGAAGGGGGATGTATTTCTCCAATGAAGTCCTATCCCCATTGCTAGAAAGGGGCTTCAACCGAGATCGGTTTCAAGGGTAGAGGAAGGAGTTTCCTTTTTCCTTCAAACAACTGACATTGATGACATGAAGTCACAAATGATGCACATCAACGAATAAGGTGGGCCAATAGAATCCAACTCTGAGGATTTTATTGGCTGTAGTCTTCCAGTTCAGATGACCAGCACAATCTCCTGCATGAAACTATTGTAATACATTGTCAGCTTCATCTTTCAATAGACAATTTAACAGAATACCTCTAGGATCTTTCCAATACATATTGCTTTCTATAATGCAAAATTTTAATGCTTTCAACTTCAAAAACCTAGCTTTAGTCTTAGTCAGATTAGGGGGAGCTTGTAAATTATGCAAAACAAATATTAGTTCTGCGTACCATAGAGAGTTGAGAAATACCTCTCTCACGCTTGGAGTCGCCGGCTCGCCCTATTCATCTGCTGCAACTAAGAAATTAATGTCAAGAGCATGGAAATCTGATTCAGCCATTAATTTTGCTATACCTTGACCTTTAATCAGTTTCTTAGGCTTAATCTCTATGTCATATTCTAAAATGACAGCAATCCATTTTCCTCTTCTTCCATCTAGATTGTCTTGGGTCAAAATGTCTTTTACTACTGCATTCAGAACATATGCAATGGTGTGGGAATGGAGAATGTATACTCTAAAATCTTTTATGGCTTTTACCAAGGAAAAAACTTGTTTCTCCATTATTTTATAATTCAAAGCAACATCTCCTAAAGATTTACTGAAAAAGGCTATGGGTTGTTCATACCCTTCGTTGTTTTTCTGTAGTAATATTGCTGAAATGGTATGTTCAGAGGTGAAAGAAAAAAGATAGAAATCTTTGGTAAAATCAATACTGATCAAGATGGGGGCCTGTGTGAGTGCTCATTTGACTTGTTCGAAAGATTGCCTGGATTCGGTGTCCCATTTTATTTTTACATCCTTTTTTAACATATTTGTAATGTTTCTGAGGAGCTCAACCAAATTGGGTATGAATCTTCGTAGAAAGTTTATTTTTCCGATAAAAGACTGTAATTATTTAATGTTTCTAGGGTGTTCTAATTTCTGTATGGCTTCGATTCTGCTGGGTTATATTTTTATTCCGTCCTTAGAGATTATGCTCTCTAGCAGTTTGCCTTCCTCTAGTCCAAAAAGGCTCTTCTTAGGATTTAAAGAAATCCCAAATCTCCTGCATTTCTCAAAGACTCATCTAAGATGTTGCAGGCACTCGTCATCAGATTGGGAAAACACAATTACATCATCCAAATAGATGACAATAAATTTACCTAATTCTTCCACAAAGGCGATGTCCATCGCTCTCTGGAAAGTGGCTCCAACATTCATCAAACCGAAAGGCATTTTCACATACATAAAAGTACCCCATGGTGTAGTGAAAGAAGTTTTGTCTTGGTCATCTGGGTGAATGAGGACCTCATTATAACCCGAGAACCCATCCATCAAAGAGATTCGACGGGATCCGACTAACCTTTGTAGTATGTGGTCCATTTTTGGCAAGGGGTAATTTTCCTTTAGAGAGACCTTATTCAGATTTCGGAAATCAATGCAAAGCCTGATTTCTCCAGATTTCTTACGTGTTGGGACCAAATTTGAGACCCATTTGGAAAACTGTAATGGGACCATGATTTTGGCATCGTACATTTTTTTTATTTCCTTTTCTATCAGGGGGAGTAACTTGGAATTGATTCTCCTAAGTTTCTGTCTAAATGGTTTTTGATCTTCTTTTATTGGAATCCTATGTTGTATGATGCTGGTATAATAAGATTTCAAGTCTTCATAACCCCAGACAAACACATCTGAATATTCCTTGAATAGCTCAATGTATTTGAGGTTTTGCTCAGGGGGTAATGATTTGGACAATTTGACCATCCTAGGTTTCTCTTCTGTCCCTATATTACAATCTTCTACTTCTTGTCCACTAGCTTCAATTTTCGATTTTTTGGCTACATCATTAAAATCAAACAAGTCCTCTAAAGGAACTAAACCCCTAGGTAAAACATTACTTTTCAAATGCAAAATATCAGTCTCCATCTCATCATCACCTAACTCTCCTGAATCTACACTATTTACAGTATTATTTTCGAAATTGGATCTTTTTACATTTTCATCTTCGTTCTCTAAATCTATAGTTGTACACTCAAAATCATTTTAACACTGTAGAAAGTCTTCAATTTGATCATCATTACCAAATACCTGCCAGTACCTAATATTGTCAGGAATAGTTGGTTTGCACTTCACCTCTATCGTGTATGGGCGAGTCAAACAAAAAGGAATCTTACACGTGGCTGCTGACGTAGCCAATCCGTTTGCCAAAATGTTCTGTCCCCTAGGCATTACCTAAAAATCAACTTCAGTGAAACATCTAAGGGCATCGAGAACAACATTCCTATAAGCTCTAATATGGGGATGTTTCGCAACATACTAACCTTTAATTTGCTTGATTATTAACTCAGAATCACCTCTTACCATAATCTGTTTGGCACCAACTCTTTTCAAAAGTTTCAGACCGAGCTGTTAGTAACAATTCTTGTCCTGAGAACAAGAGTATTCAGGTCTACAAGTTCTGCGAGAAGAGCCCAAGCGCAGCACGGAAAATCCCATTTCAGGCTTCCAAGAAAGTACACAGGTGATATTATATTGTCGACAGTCCAGATTCATCCATAAGAGTAGATCGATGGTTGGCGGGAAATCGCGGTTAGCGAAGTTGCACCGAGGTTAGCGCAATGGATTGTGCCCATATTGTGTGCAAGGAAGGATAGCAGTCGTCCATCCAGAGGACGCGTGGCGCGAGATCTAGTCGCGTCGACGTTTCGGCATTTGGGAGTTCGAAGGGTGAAGGTTCCATGTTGTCCTATATCTCGAAACCCCGAACCTCGAAAGCACCGAAGGCGCCCAAAGTTGGGCCCGCAGTGTCCTGGAGCAGTCTCAGTCGTCCATCCAAAAGGAACACGTGGTGCGCAATTAGGTCCCTCGTCTTTTCTCTCATTGTGACCTCGACGCACAAGGAGTAGCTCCTCCATATCCCCGAAACGCAAAATGCCAGGAGCGTCCAGGACCCAGGCCCACAATATCACCGAGTGAGTTTAGGACCGTCAGATATGAGAAGTACACATGGCACCAAATTAGGCTGCCTTAGTGTTTCACTCATCATGATTATCAAGAGCAAGGATCAGCCCCTTCCCATTCGTGAACAGCGAAAGCGTCGATTGAGAATGAACGAGTGGTCACAGCCCATGGTCACTTGGAAAATAAAAGAGTTGTGCAAGAAAGGGTCAAAGGCATCGAGTTCAGTCACAGAGGGGATCATCGCGATCTCCAGGCACCTTTGGATCCGATCTCAATTCTGTTTCTCTCTTGGAGTAAATGAAGGTGAGAGGGGGTGGTTGAAACCTCTCCTCAAGCATTAAGTATAAGGTATGGAGGATCTGGCGAGTTGTCTGCCCGAGAGAAACCTGTGTACCGATTTTTCTAAAGGAGCCATGCCGAAGTCCTCGACTAGCCAGAGAAGTCTGCACATGCTAAATCGACACTTAATGGCTCAGCTACTCCCCCTGCAGGAGCCATGCATAGTTAAGGCGGCACCTGAAGAAGAATATCAGTATGAGTTTGACTGAAGGAACACCATGCCTTGGATGACTGAGCGCGCCTCTGTTAGGCGAATTTTCCTGAGTATATAGACTTAGTTTTCGTAATTTGTAAGCATCGATGGTTGAGCAAGGCTCCCGGTTGTAAAAATTTAATGAAGCACTGTATTCTGGTTATGCATGGACTCTTGAGACTTCTTCTCTTATGAATGTTAGTTTCTTTCATGTCTTTGTTTACACTGTATTAGAGCAGCTCAGAATTGGAGGATCCAGTCGAGTTATGACTGTTATAGGATAATGTAGGTTGGATCACTGTAACAGTTGCATTGTTTCTAATCGATCCTTGTGATTTTCTTAGCACTGAACGACTTGGAATTGGAGGATCCAGTCAAGTCCCCCTTTCAGTTTCTCAAAGCCCTAAACCAAGAGGATCTTGCATTCATATTTTTTCTTCTACAAACTGCTGAAAGGCCTATTGCCTGAGATAGTTTGCTCACTCTTCTTACCAAGTCT
>JASDQU010308382.1:16029-44149 GCA_032191745.1 Picea mariana | reverse complement strand
GTGTGGTCATGGACATTGTAGTGGTTGATGTCCCCCCCAAGTTCGGTATGTTGTTATCAAGATCTTGGATAAAAAGACTGGGGGGAACTTTACAGATGGACCTCACATATGCTACTATCCCAGTGTTTGGAGGAGAGCAGAAGAGGCTATACAGGGAAGCCCAACTAGCCTATATAATCAGTGATGAAGCCAACCCTACCAACCATCCCATTTTTGCCTTGGACACTGATTTAGGTTCCAGTGTGCTACAACTCACTAATGCTCTCGAGACTCCTCTGAAGCTCATAAATCCACCCACCACTTCCCATAAATTTCCTCCCTCCATCACCCCTGTCTAGAAAATGTTCTTTGATGGAGCCTTTTCCAGGGATGGTGTTGGTGCTGGGGTGTTTTTTGTGTCACCTGCTCAGGAAACTATATCTCTGTCATACAAATTAGAATTTGAAGCTACCAACAATGTGGTAGAGTATGAAGCTCTTATCCTAGGATTAAGAGATACAAAGGAAATGGGAATTCATGAGGTAGCAGTGTTTGGAGATGCAGAATTGGTAGTCCAATAGATCAGAAACACGTATCAGGCTAAGCATCCTCGACTCAGGAGTTACAGAAATGAGGTATGGGATCTAATTGATAGTTTCTTCTCAGCATTCAACATTTCCTTCATCCCAAGAGAGAATAACACAATGGAATATTCCTTGGACACATCAGCAAGCAATTTCAAAGTACCCTTGTTGCCCAAATTCAGATCTGATGTGGAAGTAAAATACAGGCCCTCCATACCTGACAATGTCAAACATTGGAAGGTATTCGAGGATGACCTCGAGATCAAGAAATCCTTGGAGACTGTCAAAGAATTTTCAGAGATGCATATCGACCAAGACTCTGTCTCCAAAGAACATCTTGATGGGGGTAAGTTCCCGAGTAAAATAGAAGAGCATAACATTGTGCATCTCCCCAGCAACCATATTCCAAGGGGACTGATTCCTTTGGAAAGGCTTTTTGATAGAAATGATGTGTCATTAAAAGGGGAAATCTTGGAGGATGATGCTGGTACTATTCAGTGCAACATTGGCACTAAGAGTGAGCCCAAATTTGTCAAATTGTCGAGAAGTCTGACAAAGGAGAAGAGGTCTGAATACATTGGACTTTTGAGGGAATTTGCTGATGTTTTCGCCTGGACCTACAAAGACCTCAAAACATATGACACTTCTGTCATCGAGCACAAAATCCCATTGAAAGGGGAGGTAAAGACATTTAGGCAGAAGCTGAGACAGATCAATCCTATGTTGTTGCCTATCATGGAGAGGGAAGTGAAGAAGCTACTTCAAGCTCAGATCATTGTGCCACTGAGATATTTAGAATGGGTGGCCAACTTAGTACCAGTAAGGAAAAAGAATGGAAAGATCAAACTCTGTGTAGACTTTAGAAACCTGAATAGGAGCTCACAAAAGGATAACTACCCCTTACCAAAGATGGAACATATACTGCAGAGGGTAACAGAAGCATCCAGAATGTCCATGATCGATGGTTTCTTTGGCTACAATCAAGTCTCTGTCCTACCCGAGGACAGGGAAAATACAACATTTACCACTCCATGGGGCACATTCATCTATGCCAAGATGCCTCTTGGATTGATGAATGTAGGGGCAATGTTCCAGCGTGCCATGGACATAGCTTTCATTGGGGAAAAGGATAAATTTGTGGTCATCTATCTAGATGACATCACAGTATTTTCAAAATCTAATAAAGAACACCGTTGTCATCTCAAGAAGTTTTTCCTGAAATGCAAGAGTTTTGGCATTTCATTAAACCCCAATAAATCTTTGTTCGCCATGCAGGAGGGAAAGTTACTAGGCCACATAGTATCAGCGGAAGGAGTCAGGATTGATCCTAGTAGAGTTGAGGCAATACAAAACTTATCAATCCCGAGGTCCAAGAAGGAGGTCCAATCTTTCCTTGGTAAGATTTATTTTCTGAGGAGGTTTGTGCCTAACTTTTCTAAGGAGGTAAAACTCATAACAGCCATGTTAAGGAAAGGAAATGAAGTGGGGTGGACTTCTAAATCGCGAAAGTCCTTTAAGAAAATAAAGAAAGCCCTGACTGAAGCCCCTATGATTATTATTCCTGATTACTCAAAGGATTTCGTTATTTTCTCCTTTGCCTCACCTAACATGGTGGCTGTTGTTTTATTACAGGCAAGAAAGGTTGGGCTAGAGTAGCCTATTTCCTATTTCAACCGAGCATTGAGGGATGCCGAAGTCAGGTATGACACCATGGAGAAGCAGGCCTATGCCCTGGTAAAGGCTCTCAAGGCCTTTAGAATCTATGTCCTACAGTAAAAAATCATTGCTTATGTCCCCTCAGCTACTGTTAAAGACATCCTTATTCAGCCTGACATATATGGGAGAAGGAGTAAATGGATAGCCAAGATTCTGGAATTTGACCTGGAAATAAAGCCTACCAAATTGATCAAAGGTCAAGGTTTAGCGAAGCTGTTGGCTGAAGCCAATTGCAAAGCTTTGGGGGTAAGTTTCATCAATGAATGCTTAGGAATTCAGCAGGGTCAGCTGTATGAAAGAGACCCTCAAGAGGAGCCCCCACTGGTTCGATGTCCCTGGTATAAGGATGTCATATATTTTCTGCAAGAGTTGCGGCCTCCAGATGGCCTTCAAAGAAACAAGGCAAAATCTCTGAAGCTCAAAGAAATTAGATACTACCTTATCGATCAAGTTCTATATTTGAAAGATCCCCTGGGGTTTCTTTTGAAATGTGTAGATTCGCAAGAGGCAGACAGGATCATGGTTGAATTTCACGATAGCCTATGCAGAGGGCATCATTTCTGGAAAACCACAGCCTACAAAATCCTCAGGGCTAGACACTACTGGCCCACCATGTTCACTGACATCTGCAGAAGGGTCAGAGCCTGCATCAAATGTCAAATATTTGTAGGAAAACAACAACTCAAGTCATTGCCGTTAAATCCTGTGGCTATTTCAGGACCTTTCCAACAGTGGGACCTAGATTTCATTGGAGAAATTCACCCCGCTTCCAGTGGGCAGCACACATGGATCCTGACTGCTACATGTTTCTTTACCAAGTGGATTGAAGCTATCCCCACCAGGAATGATTCCCACAAGGTAATCATTGGATTCTTGGAGGACCTCATCACAAGATTCGGCTGCCCAAGTAAGATTGTCACTGATAATGCAGCCTCTTTTAGGTCTGATTTGTTAGCCAATTTCTGTGAGTAATTCAGGATCAAACTGATTCACTCCACCCCATATTATCCCCAGGGAAATGATTTAGCAGAGTCCTCCAAAAAAGGCCTGATAAGAATCATCAAAAGATTGTTGGAAGACAACAAGAAGGCCTGGCATTCAAGATTGAAATTTTCTCTATGGGCCGATCGAGTGACTATGAAGAGATCTATAGGCATCTCTCCTTTCCAATTAGTCTATGGAGGAGAGGTTGTTTTTCCTTCTCATTTAGCCATTCCTGTAGAAAAATTCCTCCAGGATCATCAAGAGGAGTCTGATGACATGATCAAAAGAATTCATCAGCTAGTGGAGGTCTAGCAGGCCCAGGAGTAGGTAATGGACAAAATTCAGGACCATCAGCAAAGGATCGAGCAGGCTTTTGATAAGAAGTCCAAGAAGAAAGAGTTTCAGATATGAGACTTGGTACTGAAATGGGATTCTCCTAAACAAGATAAAGGCAGGCACAAAAAATTCGAAGCTCTGTGGACCGGGCCTTTCAAAGTCTCTGAAGTATTCTCGAATAATATCTATAGGTTATGGGATTTGAAATATCAAGAAGATTTGAATGGCCCTGTGAATGGGCATTTCCTAAAAATATTTTTCGCTTGAGCCGCACATGGCTCTTTCGCAGTTGTAAATATTGTTTTTCTTTCCGTCTTTAAATTTTAAATAAATGACCCCATAGCCCAACAACAAGGCACTAGAACTGCAAAATGAGTCCTTATAGCATCGCAGGGATGACTCTATCCCCCATGGAGCCTAATGTTAGTAACAATTCTTTTCCTGAGCACAAGAGTATTTAGGTCTACAAGTTGCGTGAGAAGTGCCCAAGCGCAGCATGGAAAATCCCGTTTCAGGCTTCCAAGCAAGTACGCAGGTGAGATTATATTGTCGACGGTCCAGATTCATCCATAAGAAAAGATTGACGGTTGGCAGAAAATTGCGGTTAGAAAAGTTGCACCGAGGTTAGCACAATGGATCACGCCCATATTATGTGCAGGGAAGGATAGCAGTTGTTCATCCAGAGGACATGTGGTGCAAGATCTAGTCGCGTCAGCGTTTCGGCATTCGGGAGTTCGAAGGGTGAAGGTTCTATGTTGTCCTATATCTCGAAACCTTGAACCTCGAAAGCGCCGAAGGCACCCAAAGTTAGGCCTGCAGTGTCCCAGAGCAGTCTCAGTCATCCATCCAAAAGGAGCACGTGGTGCGCAATTAGGTCCCTCACCTTTTCGCTCATCGTGACTCCGACACACAAGGAGCACCTCCTCCATATCCCCAAAATGCAAAGTGCCAGGAGTGTCCGGGACCCAGGCCCACAATATCACCGAGTGAGTTCAGGACCATCAGATATGAGAAGGATGCGTGGCACCAAATTAATCCATCTCGATGTTTCACTCATTGCAATTATCAAGATCAAGGATCATCCCCTTCCCATTCGTGAATGTCGAAAGCGTCGATTGAGAATGAACGCGTGGTCACAGACCGTGGTCACTTAGAAAATAAAAGAGTAGTGCAAGAAAGGGTCAAAGGCATCGAGTTCAGTCATTGAGGGGATCATCGTGATCTCCAAGCACCTTTGGATCCGATCTCAATCCTATTATCACTTGGAGTAAATGAAGGTGAGAGGGGGTGGTTGAAACCTCTCCTCACGCATTAAGTATAAGGTATGGAGGATCTGGCGAGTTGTCTTCCCGAGAGGGTCTGGTGTACCGATTTTTCCAAAGGAGCCATGCCGAAGTCCTCAACTAGCTAGAGAAGTCTGCACATGCTAACTCGGCACTTAATGGCTCAGCTACTCCCCCTGTAGGAGCCATGCACAGTTAAGGTGGAGCCTGAAGAAGAATATTAGTACGAGTTTGACTGAAGGGACACCACACCTTGGAGGACTTAGCACGCCTCTGTTAGGTGAATTTTCCTAAGTATATAGACTCAGTTTTTGTAATTTGTAAGTATCGATGGTTGAGCAAGGCTCTTGGTTGTAAAACTTTAATGAAGCACTGTATTTTGGTTATGCATGGACTCTTGAGACTTCTTGCCTTATGAATGTCAGTTTCTTTCATGTCTTTGTTTACACTGTATTAGAGCAGCTCGAAATTGGAGGATCCAGTCGAGTTGTGACTGTTATAGGATGATGTAGGTTGGATCACTGTAACAGTTGCATTGTTTCTAATCGGTCCCTGTGATTTTCTTAGAACTGAACGACTTGGAATTGGAGGATCCAGTCAAGTCCCCCTTTCAGTTTCTCGAAGCCCTGAACCAAGAGGATCTNGTTTGCTCACTCTTCTTACCAAGTCTTCCGCCTTCTCATATTTTAATCAACTCACTAACTGAAGTTAGATCAAGACCTCCTTTGTTCCTTACATACCAGACTCGGTTCCTGAGTTAGAGCAATATCTTCTTGAGTCTCTACCCATTTGATCACCCATTAAAAACTATCGTGACATAAAACTAATGGGTGTTGGGCTCTGCTCCTACAAGCAATACAGGAGTGACTTTTGATTCCAACACGAGCATCAAGGCTTCATACTCGACGATATTGTTAGTGCATTGGAAATTTAATTTGTAAGAATGGTTTTCTGAATACCTGGATCTGTGATTGTGCATCCAAACTCCCACTCCAGCTCCTTCTTTGCTTACTGCTCCATCAAAATCCATGCTCTAGAAATCTGCTGGTAATTCTTCAGTTATCACGTTTCTCTTTCTTTCTACCTCGATGATTTTTGGGCCTTTGTCTGGACCAAATGTATCTTCTCCCAGTTGAGTGATTTGCTCTCCCATGTCACCATCGTTATACAAGATAAAAGAATCCAGGTCAGAATGTGCAGAGTAAAGAGGATAGTTGTGTGGTTTTTCTTGGCTACTGACCATGTATTTCATCAATGTTTCTCTGTATAGCCTTCTTTGTTGCCCGAAAACTGGGAAAGTTGCATACGACATATCCAGCTGCAGGGTACCTCTCAACTTAGCCCCCCAAGACCGAGATAGAAACATTCCATACTTTAGGGGGATGTCTGCAACTACCACATCCATGACCATGCTCTTTGTAGGAATCTGAACCAGGGTGATACATAGATCCTTGATCAAACAAATACATCTAACTTTACTGGAGTCAAACGAGTGTAAATCCTTGTAAGGTCTAGTGACCTACAGTCCCAGTTTATCCATCACTGCTTTAGGCATCAGATTATGGGAAGCACCCAAATCTAGCATAGCATTATGTAAGATCAGGTCATGTATATTTAGACTAATGTAAAAAGGAGCGAAAGCACCATTATCGACTTGGCCATCCACTTCAGGTCTGAACAAAATTTTAGGTTGATCATTTGTAAGGTTCATAGTGTCTGAATGATTCGTCGATCCAACGGTTAAGGCCTTCGTACCTATATCAGGTTCAATGGTCAGTGCTTTAATAACTTGTGAACGATAAGCGTCTTTGTTCATCAACTCAAAAAGTGGAATGGGAATTTCTACTTTGGCTAATTCCCCTTCGAGGCTGAAAGGTGTAGGGGCTTTTCTTTGGCTCATCAATTCTGGTTTGTCTACCACATTCTTCTGGCCAGAAGTACTTAATTGATTAATTGATGAAACCTCAGGCTGCGACGATCTTTTAAGAATAGTAAGGTTTCTTTTTGCTGGAACTTCGACATTACTCTTCTCAGGAATATTCTCAGTAGATGGCTCAGAGGATTTTTTGGTTTTGACTATTTTCTTCGTTTCAATCATCTTTTTTGGGGAACTTCCTTTTGTCTTTTTACTTTGCAGATTGTACTGTCGGTGTACCTCCAAAATGGCATTTTTGAATGCCTAGTGTTCGGTGCCTTTAGCTTCTTCACTTACTTTTGTTTGATTGAGAAGAAAAAGTTCTTTCTCTTCTTGGGTAAGGAAAATAGCTTCATTATCGTGAATTCCCATGAGATTTATATGACTATCCTCTAGTTCCTCAATCACTTCCTCTCCTTCATCAGCATAATTTTCTTGTAGGGGAGGTCTGATCTGTTGATTTGGACCTCTCTTCTCTCTTTGATCCCTAGGATTTCTCTGTCTGATTTGAGGAGGGCTTCTTCTAAATTTAGGATTTCGAACTTGAGGAGCTGATGGGTTTTCTCTTGGAGGATTTCTTTCTGATACAGTAACTCTTTCCATCATTCTTTCCATTTCTCTGGCCAAGGAATCCAATTTCGAATCGGAGGTTGATGTGGAATATTCCTCTTTAATTGTGACTCTCCTCTCTAACCTATGTCATGCCCTTTTTACCAACAAATTGGTCTCCACACTTATTGTGCTTTTCTACATGTCCTCCAGGGTGGTAGAATTTCTTTCCCTTAGTTGGTACGACATATCGACGTCAAAACCATCAGGGAATTTTATCAATGCCAAATCCTGTGGAGGTTTGATTTTGGATGGAATTGCGTTGTACAGGTTATTGAAACTGGTGCAGTAATCTTGTACTGTCTCACCTTGATCTCTTCTAATTTTTTGTATTCTGACAATATTTGGAGAGGGTTTTTCTTTACCTCCCATCTGTCTATAAAACTCCTTTGAAATGTGATAAGGTCAAGGACTGAGGTGGCAAGTAAACCTTTATACCATTTCTTAACATCACCTGTCAAACTTTGGGCAAACAATCTCATTTGAATGTCAGCCTTATCTACTTCCTACAGGTCAAAATAATCATGCATTTTATCAATGTGTTGTTGGGCGTTCAAAGGTCCTATTCCATCGAACTGTGGGAGTCTCATTTGATAGTCTTGGGGCATAGCATGAAGAGATGCGGCTAACACCAAGGGAGCATATCTGGCTGCCATGATAGGCGGAGGAGGTGGGATAACAAACTGGATGATAGGCGAGGTAGCGACTGAAGATGAGGATGAGGAGGGACTGGCTAGCACCGAGTGAGTGGTTTGTGGTTTAGTAGTCGGAGATATAACTTCAGAAGTCCGGGGTTGCAAAATGATTTCAGTCACAAAACTATCGGATGTTGTTCTAACCAGAATTTGTTCGAAAAGGTTGTCAAAGTCAAGGGTTTGAAAGGTAAGAAGCTCCCCTGAAAAGGAAAGGGACTTATGAAAGGGAGTATGACTTACTGAACATTCAACAATGGTCTTTTTCCTGAGCAACTGTTCTGGGTTATCTGTTACTATCGTAGGTTCCGGGTCTGGATGAGATCGAGTATAAAATTTCTTGGGAGCCAGATTTCTTTTTGATTTTTATATATAAAATTTTTAGTTTTACGAGTCTGAAAATAATATGTACAAATTTTAATCAACCTCTAAACATTACTTCCTTCTCAGATTTGCAATATTTTAGGAACAAACTTTTCTTCTAGGAAAAAGAAAATGTTAGGTTATAAATTTTTAGTTTTGTTTCTCCCCAGTGGAGTCACCACTATGTTTCTCCCCAGTGTTGTCGCCACTATGTTAGCGCTCTGTAAATTTCCTAGAGGTTGTTAAAAAGAAGAAATCTATGATAGGTAACTTTATCCAACCGCTTTTGAAGATGGGATCTAGCCCTTCCAACTTCATAGAGGGATCTCTCTATATGATTTAGATATGTTTCAAATTTTTTAAATATTAGGCTAGATAAATAAATAAGTTGTTTTTTTTGTCGTAGTGTTTGTCGAGTTGGCTGAGATAGTTTACACATCCATTGGGCTATGGGGTCTATGTCATAAAAATGAAATCTAAACCAGAAAAACAAGGAAACCTTTCACAGGGCGAGATAATATAATCATTGGATTCTTTAGTAGCATAAATGAGGAATAAAAGAAAAGATGAGAAAGACAATTACAACAAAGAAGAAATTAAGAATTTCTTTATTGTAAAATGAGAAGATAAAACACTAAAATCTTTTAAGTCAGAAACAGGGTATACGAGATAAATCCTGTAATGTTCATTACTTCCAAAGATTAGATTTAGAAAACAGTGTGATAACAAATCGAGAATAACATTTAACTTAGAGAGAAAAAAATCACCAGTGAATACACGCAAGAATCTTGTAAAATGCCTCTTTGTATTAATGGGAGATCTCTTAAAAAATATTATAGTCTGATAGCTTGCACGGAGTGAAAATCAACAACCCTCAATACTTCGAAAGATGAAGTATTTATAACCCAAAATTACAAACAATCCTGTCATCAAATATCAGGACGTGGTAAATCTATTTTTAGCCTAACTAACTTAACAAATTACAGAAATCTAGGAACTAATTGATGATGTGTCGCAACTGCATGTTGTTTTCTGGGTGGATCATTGGTGAGGCCTCTACATGACCTCATCTGACTGGACAAATGACTAGGCTGGGACAACTCATCTACTACTTGATCAGATCACAGAGTTCTTCCCATCAAAGATGACTGGGAACATTGAATTTGAGTAGCCTTTGATAAACTTCATCCATTTCTGTGTACTTGGCGAAGGTAGGTTTGGTGATGAAGATGTATCGAATCTCATGCTGAATACTGATGTCCAACTGAAGCGCATCTAGAAATGCCTTGCCAATGATGCTGCCTTGAATTCCTGAAAACTTTGAATTGTTCTTAGCCACATCGACCAATCTCTTTTTGTAGTCTGGGAGTGTCATCAATTTGTCATTAATTACCTTCAGACCAAGAAGACCTTTCTTCTGTAGAGCCTCAATCTTATGGAAAAAATTTTGTACCGCTAGGTCCATGACCTGAACCTTTTCTTCCAGCTGAAGCATCAATCCTCTCTTGGTCAAAAATCTATTGACCTCAAGGATGGTCTCTGTTATATCATCAATTTTCAGCTCTTCCAGCTCCTCCCCGCTCTTAGAATTTAGGAACCTGATGATTTCATTATCCTGTGTGGGCATGTCTACCAATTCTGATCTAATCTTCTCAATGGCATGTTTGCTTCTTTGCACCAATTCATTTTTCTCAAACATGATCTGTATCATGGGCCATATCTCATTCATAGACTTGGTGATGTCTATCCAGACACTTTCTTTAACTTCGGCTAGAGTTTTACCTACCACTGTTTGCTTCTGGAGCTGTTGTAACTCTTGTTTGAGCTAGTCTGACACCTACTTTTCCTTGGAGAGGATGATTTGATAGGAATATTTGAGTTCTTGAAGGTTCTCAATCTCCTTTTTGAGCCTGCTAATCTCTGTTTCCTATAGTTTCATCTCGTCCATAGATTTGGCCAATTTGGTTGCCTTTTCCAGAGTTGTGAGTGGATTTGTCAATGGGACTTATGTTACTGATGTTGTGTTCAATCCTGAAAGTGGAACTGCACTCAATGGAATGACTTCCATTGGCTTTAGTTGTTCTTTCAGTTTTACTAGCTTCTCCATCTCAACTTCCATTTCCTTTAGTTTTGCATTCTGCTCCATGATTAGTTTGAGCATTTCATCTTTTTCTCCTTATGTCTCTGTTATTTCCTTCGCCTGTGAATCTTCAGTTGGTGGGAGTTTCAATTGTTTCCTTAAGGAGGCTATGTCACCATTTTTCTTTTTAATCATCTCCTCGGCTGCTTTCACGTTTGATGGATCGTACCCGATCTTAAGGACCAATTCCTCCAAAGTCTTGATCCTGTTGTCCTTGGCAAAGGACAATATCTTCTCCAACTTCATCTGTGTTTGGATGTTGTTCAGGGACACTTGCAATTTGGACACAGTAGTGGAAGCATGTGCCAGCATATAGAAAACCATTTCTCCTATTTGCTTGTGCATATCCATCTGATCGGTCGGATGCACATCCTTAGTCTGGAATTCAAAAGTGGCCCTTTTGTAATTAGTGGTTACCTTTGGATCTGGAACCTGTGCTTGGAGGAATTCCATATGAATTCTTCCCTTCTCAGTGTCAAATGTCGATAGAAGCCTATGTTGTACAGTTGACATCTGCTTCCAGAACTGGGCACAAGTGCTACTGGTCAGAGTCTGATTCTTTTTCTTGATCATATCGTATTTCTCAAAGATGCTCACCTTCAGTCCTATCTTGTCTGGCTGGGTGGTTGATGGAGTATCTATAGATTTCTTCAACAAAACTGAGGTTATGATATGCCGAAGGCTTGCACTGAGGGGTGGCCTATCAACCTTAGTCACTGTAGTAGATGGAACTTCCTTTTCCCCAGTCGGGTCAGGAGCTGAACTAGTTTTAGGCCTCTTGGTATGCAGTTGGAATTCTTCTGACGATACTTCAGTGACAGGCGGTGACAAATCTTTCCTAGGCCTTTTCCCTTTCAAAACCTATGGTTTGGGTGTTTGTGATACAGTGGTCGGGGGATCCTGTTGTTCTGCTTCGACCAAAGTGTTTGGTTCCCATTCTGTCTAGTTTGTGAATTTCTTGACTTCGGGCCTAGATTCGTGGACATATGGGATATTCTTATTTTTCACCCTCATCTCAGAGATAATCCCGCATGGATTATAGTGCCATATGAAACTCATGACGAACTTCATTTCCTTCAGCAGCTTGTCTGCTTCCTCTCCGGTGCCTCAATTGTTGCAGTTGAAAGAGACAATCTACCCTTTGATTTTGAGTTGTTGCTTTTTCTTTAGTGACACAAAGTGAATATCATCAGAGTTTATCATCTTCCTTATGTACGCCAGAGAAAAAATTCTGATAAGAAGGTATTTAGGCAACTTATATGGGGCTAACTCGAACCCATATACTCTAATCTCAGTGTGATTTTGGTATAAATACCAATCACCAGTCTTGGTGTGATCCGAGAGATGCAGGATCCTCTGAACTTCGTTATTAATCCTAGGTTCAGGCCTACCACTAAGCATACTTACCACTAGGATATAGAATTTCTCAATGAACTGCTTGAAACTGAATTCAGTGGAGTTATGCTTGAGCAAGGAGGTCCATGTGGTTATTACTTGGGGTCTGCCATCTCCATCCATATTCTGCATGGAAAAATCAAATGTGTTTGCTTGGAAGAAAATAAACAAGTACGCCAATATTGAAGAATACCGAAACATGCCTTCCGTGATGAAATTGACAAACTGTTTGTGAATATTGTTCGCTAGAAACGTGTTGAAGTCAAACTAGGTAGTGGGCTTCTCATCGGTGGAGAAAATTGACAAAAATCCCAGAATGGGTTCATCTACCCACTGATCCAAATAATAACCCAACAAGGCACATAGGGATGAGATAATCTAGTTTCCTTTTGTTGAAAACATGGAAGAAGGATAAGGGGGATTTGTAGTGGGGAATTGAGAGGATGGTGGGAGGAAAATCTCAAATATTTGAGATCTTTGAGGGAAAGTCATCTTCTGGTATAATTCTGTGAGAATTTCAAGGTTAAAAGGTGATGCGGAGTCAGCTCAGGATATTTGCATCATTTAGTCGATGGTTTCAGGCGTGATGAGGAAAAGAAATTCTCCAGACGAGGAAACGATGGCTCTTTGCTCAAGAATGTAGTGGGCTTGGCACTTGAGGGAAAACTCTGGAAAAGGGTGAATCTGAGGAAAGAGATACAGGGGTAGGTTGGACTCCCAGAGTCTAATTTCATCACTCTGGTCTAAGAAAACTTCTTTGAGCCATGACTGAAGGTCTGCGAAATCAAAATCGCACTTTGTATCTTCGATTAAGTGATCTTTGTCGGCCAGTGGAATCCTGTAGAGGTCGACAGGAGGCGGGAGAAATAGATTATCCTCTCCTTCTTCTTGTTTTGACTTTGGCGCCATTACTGTAATAGTACCTGCAAAAAACAATGTTAGCGGGGACGACTGTAGATGGGGGTGACTGACTGAAACGAAGAAAAATGGTGTAAAATTCTCTGGTGCAATGAGTGGGTAAATGGTGAAAGAAAGAGGAGTGAAGGTAGTTTTGAGTAAACGGGTGTCCATTGGGCACGGGGGATAGGTCAGCTGGTTAACGGATAGGTTATCCAGTAATAAATGGCCAACGGATCACTTAGAGCGTGAGATGGTAGGTGACAGTGACTGAGGAATATGAATGGGTGAATTGGAGGCTACCGATTGGGGTAAAAATCATGGTAAGGGGGCTTGCCATGAGTGAATGGGGGGAAGTACTGACAAAAATTATGGGATGTGAATCTTTTGGAAAGGTGGATGATGACGTCAAGAGGTGACAAAGGTATGTCAGACAGTAGGAGGTGGTGGGACTCAGGACCGGTAGATTCATGCCATGTATAGATAGGGGCCCTCTAGAGGAAAGATTCCATTCCGAACCCCCCCCTCAGTTAAAGGCAGATCAGTCGAGGGGGGGCTGAAAAACCCCTTGAGCTGTTGATCTGTGCGCTGGCCTTTTGACCGCAAATTTATGCACGTCCTTTATCACACATTATGGACCCCCCCCTCCATTAAAGACAGAAAGAACGGGGGGGTCCGGAATCCAATATAGACCTTAGATCCATGCACTTAAACTTGGGTTGTCTAGATGTGCGCATGTATTATCAGCGATTTCGAACACCCCCCCTCCATAAAAGATAGAACGGTCAGGGGGGGTCGGAAAAAATCTGACCACCGTAGATATGGGTGTAATTATCTGAACCATTGATATATGAGTGGAGCATAAGTGAGGGCGTGGAGAATACATGCGCTGGAGAACTTAGGATAAGTGCATTTCACGGGTTTTTTCCCAAGGCTTTTCATGTATACACCACCACGGGGCTAGACAAACAACATTTTAAGCATCTGAAACATGGTGCAACATTGATCATCTAGCTGGTTTTATTGAAGTAAAGCAACTAGCCTATATTCTAACCTAGCTTCCTATGACAATTAACCCAGATTAGACTGTTGGGCTAAGAACTTACTCTACCCTGGGGCTATCTGACCAAGATTAGACAGTCTGGCTAGATTTATTCACTAATATAACCTAGATACTTTGGCTAAGATTGAACGGTTTATCCAAGCTTATTCACTAACCCTATCAACATCAATTTAAAAAAAAAGAACTTGGCCATGCTTGAAAGGTATGGACCAAGTTTCTATTATTGTATGGGGATTTATTGAAATTCTTTTATGCCCTCTTTTCTTTTGCTTTTCTTTATTTTTCTTTTTCTTTTCTTTCTTTTCTTTTTTCTTTTCTTTCTTTTCTTTTCAAATTATTTGCAAAATGAAAAATCATTTGTCAACAAAAACACTAGAGAGAGATAATATTCCAGTCACCAGTTGATCCTATAACTTATAGGGTGATAATAGTTTCCTATGCATGTCTGGGATTGGTAAATGGATCATAATGTGTAGATTCATTATTGCGTGTGTCACAATGAAAGTCACTGTCAAAAGATTCATCTATTGTGATACCAATAGTTTGAGGATTACATAGTGTGTTTTATTTAATCGCTTTCTTGGTGTGATCGAGATGAGCATCATATGGATTGGTGTGTTTGAGTTAATATAGATAAATTTATTATTGTGTTCGATTTGATAGTTTTCTTGGTGTGTCATAGTTGAATGGAGGATATCTTGGTGTGTCCGAGATGAAAACTAGATGACCCCAATTATGGTGTGTCCAAGTTGGGAGGTTTGGTCTATATGATGAATATGTGAGTGCAACTTAAATAGAACATTTGGATGTGCATCCTCATGTTTGAGCACATAATTTGAACTAGCCACTAGATCTTGCTTGAGCATTAGGGAAACTGCTGCATGTCCATATGGCATGGTCAAGTTGAATATTTGAAATGACCACCTATTGAATTTCCCCAAAGGGGGATTTTATTCACCTATATAAGGATTTTTATAACACTTGGATGAGGTGTTCATGTGTTGGTTGAATTCTCCATGAGTGAACAATATGTTGGTTGTGGACTCAGGGTGATGATATGGGATCATAAATCTGTATACAAGTCGTTATGTGTGTCAGAATGAGGTAAGACTCAAGGGTCAAGTGTTAGCAAATATTTGTTGCATTCGTTGTAGTATTTATCTCTTGGAATGTTGATGGAATTGGTTGCCCATGCAAGGGAATTCCATCAATAAGTTGAATGAGCCATGTACATAAAAGACTTCCAATTACAAGTACTTGTTAAGGGAGAGTATTGGAATTATTAAGTCCTACCTGTCTTATAGCTTCATGTGTGATATTTGATCATATAAGAAGATTGTGGATTTTCTTGTATTGGTCATTGTAATGTAAACTTTGTCTCTACTTTAGCACTTTTTATTCCAAGAGGTTAATACATTAGTTGGCTATGAGAGATTCTCTCCAACTTGTTAGCTCCTAGTTTGCTGTGTAGTTGAGTTATTCTCTCAAATAAGTTGTTCCAATGCTAAGATAGTGTGTCTATCTTAAGGAAAATATTGATGTGTTTATATGTGTATTATTACATTGATTAAATTTTGTTTCCCTTGGAAAAAACAATTTCATTGTTATTCAATATTGAATCAAAGGAAACTTCCCAAAACTTCCCAAAATACAGATAAGTCTATTTATGCTTTGAGACAATCCAAAAAGGACTATGTCCTTCATACTATTTTGTGACATACCAGATAATTATAAGTCTCTAATAATGTCCTCATTGATAATTAACCTTACAAAAGATGATTTTTTCATAAATTTACAAAATTGTGACGATGTTCTTGACAAAAACAAAAGAAACACACTGTCTTTAGACTTAGAAGATATAAAATTGACCATAGATTATCAGAGAATCCTTGTAGACCTCCTCAAAATGGAGCCACCTAGGATTCTTCTCCAGTGCTAGTTTTGAAAGGTAGTCTGACATTGAATTGAACTTTCTATGGACATGTAGACCCTTCAACCATCTGAATTGAATTTTTAGTTCCTGAATCTTCACCTTCCATGGCCTTAAGTTGAGTTCTTCTAGTTGAGACTTCCCATCCAGCCAGTCTATGACAACCCTCGAGTCACCAACCACCATTAAATATTCAATGTGGCATCCATTTTCAATAGAGAGGAGGGCCCATAATCCAAGAAGTTTTGCCTTAGTATTAGTGCCAACACCAACAACAAAATGTTCTTTGACGAAATGTTTGGTTTTGAACTTCAATACAATTCCTACACCACAAATGCCTCTTTCTGCAACACCATAAAAGAACCCAATAGGACTATTATCAAAATAAATTGGGTTCAAAATGAAATCAATGCATTCATGTTTCTTTGGAATGGGAAAATTCTTGATAGCCAACACTATTCTTGAGGTTGTGGCCACATCATTCCTAGCCCATTCCTCAAACAAGATTTTGTTCCTATAATGCCAAATTCCTTAGAGAAAAATAAATGGAACTACCTTGTGTCTAGGAGATGAAACAAACCAGCTATGAATATTTCTTTCTAACGTAGGCATGTCCCAAGATCCCTCTAATTCTATTTTATTATAGACATTTTCCCAAATAGATTGTGAAATTGAACACTGAAAAAGAAAATGCATTGTATACTCTTCTTCGTTCAAGCAGAGAGTGCAAACATAGGGACCTATACCCCCCTTGGGCTTGTAATTTACCCCACTGAGGACACGATCCTTTAAGAAGAGACACATAAAGAGAATTAACTTGTGTGGAATATTAACTTTCCACAATGCTTGGTGCCACCAAACTGGATCTTCCACCACATCCTGAATTGTAAGAGCATCATAAGCTAATTTGGCAGTCATAGTTCCCAATGTATTATTCCATGTCTAGACTAAGAGGTCTGCATCACTTTTAATAGTAAAACCACTATTTATTAACATTTCTAGATAGATAGACCATTCAATAGCCAACTCACCCTCCAATCCAAGGTCCACTGCTGAAAGCCAATCTTGTGTATTAGAATAATTTAAAGATGTGTATGCGATATGTGCCAAGGAGTATACATGTAGGTCATTCAAATGTCGAACCAGAGCATATGGCATTTTGTACATGTGATAACAACATATGAAAGGGTCTTGTCCAATATGAACCCTAGTCCCATTCCCAACTGACCATGCAAGCCACCTATTCACTACATGCAAAGAACCGATAAAATTCTTCCAAAATTTAGAAGCAACATGAAACTTGTTATTATCAGTGCGCAACCAAAATACAACCTCAACACCTTTCAAGTACTTTTTGATCAAAACCTTGCTCCCTGGATAGAGTCCAAACAACCCCCCACAAAGGGACTTTGCATCCAATGCTTTTTCATACCCATTCAAGTTTTGAATTCCCCATCCTCCCAAATCCTTTTTCCTTGTAATCAAATCCCAAATGGATAAATGAAACCCAATGGGTTTTTTATCACCTTTCCATAGGAATCTAGAGAATATTTGACTGATGTTATCAATAATATTCAAAGCCACCTTTTCTAAACAGAGCCAATAAACCAACATATTTTGTAAAATAGATTTGACTAGAACCAGTCTACCACCCAGGGAGAGCAATCTACTTGTCCAATGTCCAATCTTCTTCTCCACTTTCTGGAGTAGCCAATGCCAATCATTTACTCTATAATCATTAGGTTTCAGAAAAAATCCAAGGTATTTTATCCTTTGATCCAAAGGAGAAACAAGCATCCCAAATATCTCTACTACTCTATTTTTAAATGTGTTTAACTTGCACATAATAGATATAGATAGAAAACACCACACACATTTGTGGAGAGAAATTGAGAAAGAAGAAGCAAGAGATAAATAATGGAAGAATTCTCATTAACCGTATGAATAATAAATAATTTACGCATGATATACTCTATATAACTCAACCAATGCACACTGGAGGTGAATCCAATGCACCATAGTGGTGGTCTAGAGTGATCTGGACACAAACAAACAATTATAGGAGTGAAATGCTACCTAGTCTAGTCTCTCGAGCAGTTACAAGAGTGAAATGCCACCTAACTAAGTTAACTAGTCTACCAGTCTTCAGTTAACTGACTGAAACTGAGTGAAGTGAGGAAGAGATTACGGAATCAAGGGTAATGCGCTAGTTTGTTGATGATACCAAGGACAATGTGCATTAGCTGGTGATGATCCCAATGTTGCATGGTGACAAAACCAACGCAACATCTAGACTCCACTCAACTAGTCAAACTGAAGTGAAAATTGAAGTGAATATTCTCACTAAACTTTAGTAGACTGGATAAAGACTAATAAACATAGGAAAAACCTTAGGAAAAATAAATCCTAAGTGTGTATAAAGTAACTCCAACACCCCCCCTAAACATCACTATGGTGAAAATAAAGAATGGGTCCTGATAATGAGGCCATGTTAGGTACCCAAATACAAAAAGTACATTGAAATAAAGTGAGGAATGAGGGAAAACCTCATGGGAAAACCCCCTACTAAAGGTACAATGTATGTAAAAATAAGAACTAATAGTTTCTAGGCAATTGTGTCCTTCACTCCAAGACGAATTCATGGAGAATGGAACTTCTGCTCAGTGAAGGTCTTGGTGAAGATGCTTATCATTTGTTTTGCTGAAGGACATAATTGTAGGTCGATGATCCCCTCATGTACTAAGTCCTGAATGTAGTGCATTTGGATCTCTATGTGCTTCATATGTTGCCTTTGAACTGGATCTCTACAAAACTTCAAATTTCTCTGGTGTTCACACTAGATGACAATCAATCGATGAAACTTAATGTCCAACTTAGTGAGAAAAATGTTGTAGCCACATAGCTTGAATGGTTATGTTAACTACCCCTCTGTACTATGCCTCTGCTAAATATAGAGCAATAGCAACCTACTTCTTGCTTGACCAACAGATAGGCCCGAAACCAAGGTTGAGTGAGTAACCATATGTGGACTTCCGATCAATGTTATCACCAGACCAATCATAATCACTGAACCCAATGAGATCTAATGTATATTCTATTTCATAATGAATCCCAAAGGTGATGGTTCCCTGTACTTATCGAAGGATACACTTTGCAAACTTCCAATGTAGCTTATGCAACTTCTGCATGAACATGGAAATTGCATCAACTACATAGGAGAGGTCTGGTCTTGAGTGTGTGAGATACAACAAGATCCCCACTAGTTTTTTATATAGTGTGTTGTCAACCAGTGGAGAGTCCCCACCAACCTCAAGTTTGAGTCCTAATAGGAAAGGAGTCGGAGCAGACTTGCGGTCTGTCATGTGAAATATCTCAAGGATATCTTGTGCATACTTCGTCTAAGATAGTTTGATGCCTGATGCATCCTAACTGATCTCAATTCCAAGGAATAATTGTAGCGGACCCATGTCCATCATCAATAACTTGTCACGTAGAATCGTCTTGATTGTAGCTATCACTGAAGTCAAGAAATCGATGATCAGTAAATCATCAACGTATATAACTAAGAGTAGAAGTGAGTCAGTTGTCCTGAGCATGTATACATTCAGGTCTGATTTACAACATACAAAGTTCTGTGACAACAGGTAGGAGTCCATCTTGGCATACCGTGCCCTTGGAGCCATCTTGAGGCCATAAAGATATTTCTTCAGTCGAAATACCAAAAAGGAATCCTGCATAAATCCATGGGGCTGCTTCATATAGATCTCCTCAAAGAGATCACCATGAAGAAATGCATTCTTCACATCCATATGATGGACGTCCCATCCCTTGGTTGTCACAATGTAAAGTGCCAAACGTATGGAATTCGTCTTCGCTACTGGATTGAAGGTCTCATCATAGTCAATGTCATGCACCTACTAAAATCCTTTGGAAACTATCCTGGCTTTCTATCTGCTAATATGTCCATCCACTGTGCTCTTGGTCCTATAGACCCATCTGCACTTGAGAAGTTTCCTTCTTGAAGGAAGGGGAACCAGATCCCAAGTCTGGTTCTCGAGGAGGGAGTTGTACTCCTCCTGCATGGAAGATTTCCAAAAGGGATTTTCAACAACCTCGCCATAAGACTATGGATCTGAAGACTGAAACAAGAAAATATGCTTGGAGGGAAATGGTTTAGCAGTAGTGAGTGCAATAGGAGGCTCCTAAAAATCATATCGAGACCTCCTTGTGTTGGTTGGATCACCAACAAGATCCCCTTCATCCTGAAGAGTAGTATGGGCCCACTTGGGCCTCTTCTCTAGCTCTGCATATGCATTTGGATGCACTGAATATGCATCTGATTGTACTGACTCTATCTATGGATCATCATAATCCTCTAAATTAGAACTCTTGTCTAAAGAAGAGTTGACATGTTCATGCTCATCATCTCAGACAGGTGGAAGAATGAAGGTGCCTGCATGTGGCTGTTGAGGTACATGTGAGACACTTTCCTGGAATTGGACACTTCGCTCAATGATGAGCCAGTCTGAGGAAAGATCAATAAGTCTGTATCCCTTCACACCCTCAGGGTATCCAACAAATATAAACTCTATGCTATATGGATCAAGTGCCTTCCTCTTTTCAGAGGGAATCTGGGCCCATGCACGTGAACTGAAAAGAGGAAAGTGGGTCACTTCCAGTTTGAGGCTGCTCCAAGCCTTGTAGGGGGGTCTTATCCTTGAAATATCTATGGGGAGATATGTTTTGGATGTAGGTTTCACAATTAAATTCTTCAACCCATAATCTCTGTGGAAGTGAATTTGCATGTAGCATGGAAGATGCCATCTCTTTTAGAGATCTATTTTTCCGCTCAAAAACTCTATTTTGCTGTGAAGTATAAGGAACTGTGTGCTGCAACTGAAGCCCTGCCTCATGAAAAATATTTTGGATCTCATGATTGAAATACTCTCCCTCGTTATCAGTTCATAGGACTTTGATTTTCTTTCCTAACTGCGTCTCAACCGGGGCTTTGAAATATTTTAGGTGTTGAAAGACCTCTGATTTTTTACCGAGAAATTAAATCCATGTGAAACATGAGAAATCATCAACAAAAAAAATAACATACCTCGATTTTCTGATTTATGGATTTGGAAAAGGTCCCATGAGGTCACTATGGATCATATCTAAAGGAGAGGAAGCTATTTGAGTCTTTCCTTTGTCGAATTTATCTTGAGGGTGTTTTCCAAGAACATATCCCTCACAGATTCCTTTGGAGAAATGGATGTCTGGTATACCATCAACCAATATTTTCTTGCTAAGCTGTTGCATGTTTCTGAAATTCAAATGCATGAACCTTTCATGCCATTTCCTACTACTTTCATTAGCATGGGTAAGTAGTAAAGAAGAATCCGGTTCAATAAATTCAGAAAATGTATACAATCTAGATTGATGATTTACCTCACCGGTAGCAACCCTGGAATTGGTATACATGTCATAGATGTCCACTGCATTAGGTGTGAAAATGAATTTCTTTCTGGTTTTGAAATTATTTATCTGATACACAGAGAGAATATTGACATATATTTTGGGAATGTGCAACACATTCTCGAAGCTTCCATTGGTGAGTTCAATCCTTCCTTTGTCGGTGACCTTGACTGGAGAGTTTTCCCCCATCAAAATAGGAGGAAATTTTCATGCATCCAATGAATAATAGACTTATTTTGTGGCATCCATGTGATGTGATGCTCTTGAATCTACAATCCAAGCCTCGAGAGAGAAGTTGATGGCAATCAACGCATGGCTAGAATTTCCTTTCTTCAGATTCTAATCTTCTGGCTTCTTCTTCTTGGCACCCTCGGGGATGAGATATCCAAGTTTTTTTTATTGAAGTATTTGAGTCATTAGATATATTTTTCTATGCATGCATGCATATTTTGGATGGAATCCTTTATGGCACTATGTGAATTTATGCCCTTTTCTTCCCTTTCCACCTTTGGATCTGGAGGCATCGGTGAAGGGTTTTGACTACCCTTCCTTCTTCGAATTTGCATGAACTTTCCTTTTTTATTTATCTTTAGATTTATAATATTGATGGATTCAATCTTGCACAGTAAGTGGATGCACCTTTATACCTTTGATTTTTCCCATGTTGATGAGCTTGGTTTGCTCTTGTGTCAGGGATTCGATAAATTCCTCAAGAGAAGGAATCGTCTAGGTGGCTCTAGAGGTAAATTTGACTGAAATAAATGTGGATATGAACACAAAGAATTCAGGACCAAGTTTCGAGAGAAGGGTGAGAACCATTTGTTTCTCCTTCTTAGATTTATCAACCCCGCAAGCTTTGAGTTGCGATAGTAAATCCTTGTATTTTGTAAATAAATCTTGGAGATTGTCGAATCTTTCTGGATCCAATGTGAGCAACTACACCTTGAGAATGTGTCCCCTCATCTCATATTGTTTTCAAAAGATCCATTCCATGGTGTTCTAGGCTTAATTGGGGGTTTTACAGGAAGAGATGTGAAAAAGGATATTGGGAAAAATGAGACTGCAAATTGTTCTGAATGCATCATCCATTTGATTTAGATACTTGT
The DNA here is from genome assembly GCA_032191745.1 of Picea mariana. Lineage (NCBI taxonomy): Eukaryota > Viridiplantae > Streptophyta > Pinopsida > Pinales > Pinaceae > Picea > Picea mariana. Next base: position 21,694 of record JASDQU010308382.1, on the reverse strand, counting down.
ATTTTTCTATGGATGATGTCAGTTTTGTTTCTGTATTCATTTATAACCTGTAAAATACTATTATTTGAATATGCATAACCATCTTCTCCTTCCATTCAAATAAGTTGTAAGGTGTAAGAATGAATTCTTTTGGGAATTCCATTTTTCTATTGTCTTTAATCTTTGGTACCTGCAAAAATAATTTGGTGTATCTTTTCTTAGGAGTATGTTGGCTTTGATACCATGTAAATGTGTTGAAATGGCATAGAATATATCTAGATATAAAATACCACACACATTTGCAGAGAGAAATTGAGAAATAAGAAGCAAGAGAGAAAGAATGGAAGAAGTCTCATTAACCGTATGAATAATAAATAATTTACACATGATATACTTTGTATAGCTCAACCAATGTGCACTAGAGGTAAAGCCAATGCACCATAGTGGTATTCTAGAGTGATATGGAAACACACCATGAGTTACGGGAGTGAACTTCCACCTAATCTAGTCTCTCGGGTAGTTACGAGAGTGAACTGCCACCTAGCTGAGTTAACTAGTATACCGGTCTTTAGTTAACTGACTGAAACATAGTGAAGTGAGGAGGAGATTACAGAATCAAGGGTAATGTGCTAGTCTAGTGATGATCCCAAGGACAGTTTTCATTAGTTGGTGATGATCCCAATGTTGCATGGTGTCAAAACCAATGCAACATCTAGACTCCACTCAACTAGTCAAACTGAAGAGAATATTTTCCTAGAGGAATATTCTCCCTAAACTTTAGGATATTGGATAAAGACTAATAAACATAGGAAAAACCTTAGTAAGAAGAAATCCTAGGTGTGTGTGAAGTAACTCTAACACTATTAAGTAGATCATCATTTAAATTATGAGAGAGGAAACATGGTTTTTAACAATTGATTGCTATACCCAAGGCCTGACAAAAGCTTGTTAGAAGATCTTATAGGGAAAGCCACTCTTCAATAGAACCAGAGACAATAATTAAAACATCATCCAAAAAAAAATGAGTGATGATGATACCTTTTTCAACCTAGATACCCTTGAATTTCCCACCTGTACAAGCCTTTTTTCAAAATTCTACTGAGACTTTCCACCACCAACAAGAATAGTAAAGGTGAGAGGGGGAAGCCTTGTCGCAGTCCTCTACAAATTTTGAAGAAATCAGTTGGAGTTCCATTAAAAAATACTACATATTTATCACTAGAAACACATCCCATTATCTATTGTGTCACCTCCCATTTCAGGCCAATTTGAATCATCATCATCCGAAGGTAGTGCCAGTTAACCTTATCATAAGTTTTCCTAAGACCCAAATTTATAATGAGAGATTTCATTTAACTAGTTTTGACTGTGTTCATACACTTCTGAGATAGCCCAACATCATCAAAAATCAACCTATCTTTTAAAAACCCAAATTCTCCGATGAGATACTAGAAGCCAACTTGCCTTTTAACCTATTGGCAATAATTTTCGAAATGAATTTATATACAAAATTACAAAGTGTAATGGGTCTGAAGTCATTAAAAGAGGCAGTCTTCAAATCTTTTGGGATAAGGGCCACAAAGGTGGCATTCAATAATCCAATGAATTTGCCAGATATTTTGGATTCTTCAATAGCCCCCAGGAGTTCATTCCCCATAATATCAAATAAATGTTTGAATAGTTCCTGGGTCCACCCATTAGGACCAGGACATTTGTCCTTTGGCATTCTTGAAATAGTTTCCTCTACTTCCTTTAGAGTAACCTATTTCCCCACTTCATCACTTTCATCATCTGTGAAAATACGAGGCACATCCTTTATAACTCTGAATTGAGTAACTGTATCCTCCTTATCTGCTTCTTTGTACATAGTGCTTAAAAACTTAAAATAAACAGAGCTAAGATCAACCCATGAAGTCAAATTGTTGCCTTCTAAATCAGTTAATACCCAAATAGTATTAGTCAACCTTTTATGTTTAGCAAATTTATGAAAATACTTAGTGTTGTTATCCCCACTTTGGAGCCAAATGGACTGACTTATAAGACTCCATGTTTCTTCATCCAACCTTAAAATATCCACTTTCTTCTTCTCTAAGGAACTAATAAGTTCTTTATCTGTTATAGAGAATAATTGAGATGGAAAATTTCTAAAGATCTCTCCCAATTTCATGTCAATCTAACAAATTCAATATTTTATCTTCTTAGTTTTCTCAGTTAAAAAATTAATCACTTATTCTTTGAGTTTTTTAAGATTCCGGACTATTAACCTCATCACTAAATTGTTCTCCCACTGAGCCATAGAACTCCATCTTGATCGGACTAATGTGATGAAATATGGTTCATTCAACTAGGCCTTATTAAATTTGAAGGGAAAGAAGGTCTGATCAAAGAACTCATCAATTTGAAGACAAATAGGATTATGATATGAGAGTATTGAGTTTAAAGTCCATGACCTGCATCTTCCCAAGCTCCCTAACATCCCTTCATTTATGAGGAAATGATCTAGTCATTTTGAAATATCTGTAGTACCCAACCTACCATTCTTCCAAGTAGGAATATTAGGGCAGGGAGGGATAACGACCAAACCAATAGATGTGAACATGTTTGGAAAATAAGTAGACATAGGATCCAACCTAGCATGATCACCCCATACATCCCTTGAATTCATTGTAAGGTTCAATTCACTACCAATGATTAATCCCCCTTCCATAAGAAAGCCACAGTCAAACAAGGGCTTCCAAAAGTTCACTCTTTCCTTATATGGGCCATAGAAATTTAGTATTATGACCTTCTTAGTGACATCTTTCAGCTAACCCTAAAGAAGGATACTTACATTGGTGGAAAAAGCATGCAGGTCATCACTTCTAGGGTTCCATCTAGAGAGTAGTCCCCCAGAATGACCATTTGGACCCATAGCTACACATTCCCAAAAAGGACAACATTTAAGGAGAAATTAATTTCCTTATCACTAACTGCCATGGTTTCTTGAAGGAAGATAATATCAGGTTGAACATATGCGATCTGATGTTTGAGGGATAAAAGTTTGTTAGTGATCTGGATTATTTTCAGCACGAAATGAGATCAGAGATATAAGAAAGAAATGCACAGAGATATCACAGATATTCAATAATATAACAGAAATATATTAGAGATGCAACCATAAACATAGAGATACAATAATATATGATTTCTATTAATGAAATAGATGTACAGATACTGTAAAAATACAGAGTGAAAGACTCGCTAGAATGGTGGCAGCTTATCTCTGAGAAGAGATGTGAAGGCTACTTGCATTTGCAAGAAGATGATTACAATGAGACTATGAAGGCCTTTTTACAATAAATAGAAATTCCAGAAACCCTAGACATTCAAAAACCTAACCCTAGGAGATGAAGTGCCAAAAGTCATGTGGGCCCCGTTTGGGTAAGTTAGTACATCAACTTCCTAGGGTCGTAACTTTTGCATACGATCTTCGTTTTAGGCATATGATAGCTCGTTGGAAAGGTATCATCGAGGAGATTCATTTTGGGGGCTTAGTCATGCCTTCAACTATCATTGAGAACCTTTATCTCGAAAAAATTTCATTTAGGCCCTCAAAATGGCCCCGGAAGTTAAAACCTGCTAAAAATAGTAAATTGCCAAAATTGCTAGAAAAATGTTTTGAGCCAGTCAAAAAAGGTGGGTGACCACCGATATCCACCTGGATCAGTTAGGGCCCCTAATCCCCCATAAATTGAGATAAAAATAATCATGGAACATCCCTAGAAGAGGGTTTCATTTATCTAAGGGACTTATGGGAAGAGGAAGGAAAATGATGGGATATTTCACTAGATAGTGGAGGGATAAAAGGTGTGAGACCTCCATCTATTGCCCCTTTCCCAATTTTTACATCTCTTTTTCCTAGATTTTTTTGCACTATGACATTAGCTCTGTCAACAAGGCTACGAGGATATTGTAACTTGTTAGATTCCATTAAAGGGGTGACTGAGAGGACCTCTTTATAAGTGGGGACATGTCCAATGGATCCTATTAAATCCTTCGTTATATCAAGGGAGAAATGATTATTCCTATGTAATAGGTCAACTTTCGACAACAGTGGTTGAGTGGATTCTTCCCTGAGGCCAATAATATCGAGCCCCTTATCCATGGACAAATGAGTTTAGGGGGAGAGAAGTGCATTCTCAATAGTGGAACCAAGAACTTCCACCCCAACTGAACAAACGACAAGAGAGACTTGGTTGATGAAATCTGTTCTGGCTTGAACGTGAGCTTCCAACCCTTTTAACCATAGTCCCTTCCTTGTGGGATCCTTCTTGAATTTATTTCGTACTAAGTCCCAAAACCCCCAAAAATATCTACAAGCCAATCTTCATGATAAATGAGGGATCTCTTGTCATCTGTAGATAGAGTGTTAAAAAAGGAAGGATAAAATGTAGACATCTTACCTAGAAAAGAATCATGCTAGAAAGTAACAACATCAGGATCAAGGATGGAATGATGCCCTAAAACCCTAGGAGAGTCCTCCATGTAGGTCAAAACATCCAGAGGATTCTTCTCAGTGGGGCGCTTATCTTTCAGGTGACCCGTATGCCAGCAATATTGATGAGGCGAATGGTGATTATTGCCGAGACTAGCAATAAGAGGATTATTGTACTTGAAAAAATCTCCCACCCAGCTGCCCCATTCAAAGAAAACATGGCAATGAGAATCTCTCCATGTCCGCGAATGTAAAAATATAATAAGCTTTCTATGCCATGCTGTCAATCTAACTATCCATTCTGGTTGGCTACAACGTTTCTGCAGAGAAAATCGTAGTCATTGTTATTGATTTCAACATCCACAATAACAATATAATCTCATAAACTCAAATTTAACAAGATCAAAAGATATTACACTTTCCATCAACTCAAATTTGTAAACATTTTTGAGTTTCGAAATGATTGTTGGATTATACCTTACCTTATTGAATTTTTATTGTTTGCATTTTTTGTTTGTTTTATTTTTAATTCATGACTATAAGCATGAATTAAACATAAAACTTGGCTTGGTTTAATAATTTTGTGCCTTAGAAATATCCTTTAAAACACCATCCATATGTAATTAAAATGCAAACCTCATGAAATGGTTGATTGATCCATTTTTCGATTTTTTTGGTTTTAATATGGTTGTTATGAATTCAATAGTTCGATAGTTCATTGTCGAATTGTTTTGGTACATGAAAAAATTTGGTTAGTTATTTGATATTCTTTTCATAAGTTTAATGGTCGTATCAACATTCATGCCAATGATTACAAACCTACTATACTCATGTTTTCACCTTACCTTGCTGGCTCAAAACATTAATGAAGTTATTCATTATCTGCATAGGGTTTTGTACTTTGTAGTTTTTCGCACTCATCACGAGAGATGGTAAGGAATATAATGAATCCTCTAGTTTTCACTCTCACTATCCGAGTTATGATAACACACAGGCTCTACTATTTCTGTATTTCCACTCTCTGTTCATACCTGTTTATGTTTCTCGCACGATTGGAACCTAAAACTATTCCGAGTAATCTTTGTTGCATCCTTCTTACATTGGTCATGGCACCTGTCATTTGCATAGAGATGAATAGATGCAAAGCCTTATTATCCCATGACGATGATGTTGAGTCGCCAAAGTGTCATCTTTTTACCAACATTTTCACTT